>ML211019.1:0-108128 GCA_004369055.1 Polyporus arcularius HHB13444 | reverse complement strand
TGCAATCGGTCCGACGGGGGCAGCAGTGAGTAAGTAGTAATCAGTACCGAAACCCCGCCACGGTGCTCCTCCAGACTTTACACGCTGTGCCTATGAATGTGCATCTTTCTAGTGCAATCGTGCATCAATCACTCGCGCTTGACTTGCGCTCTCCGAGGAGGAGCACGTCGGTACATAAGTACTTGACGGTGCGAATCGTGCCGTGCGACAATCCCGATTTGGGCAACATAAGAACGCGTTCATTATGTCCGCGGCAGCATCGCGCCTGCGGTAGTCGTCTCCCTCTCTTCTACCGCCACCACTCCCCATACCCCCCGTCATCTCAAGTGTGCTCAGGATGCCGTTTGACACGAGATCGAGCCCAGTGAGCCCTGCATCCGGGACCGTGGGCACCACAGGCTTCTACAGGTTCACGGACGTGTTCTTCGAATGGTACGCGCGGTGTTGTGCCACTGGGGCGTGCCAGCCGTACTGAGGCCACACACAGGCATCAGGCTCTCCCGAACCAAGATGATGTGAGCCCTCTGAAGGCCCTGATTGCCTACCCCGCCTTGGTCCATCCCGATCATCCTCTTCGCAAGCCGGGCGTCAATGGGATCGAGCTGCACCTTGGTTTGTAGTGTATCCTGTTCGCGCTGGGGGCACACGGCTGAACAAACGTTTGGCAGGCACATTTGAGAGCGGAGAAATGCGCCTGCTCTTCTCATCTGCGCAACTCGAGTACCTGCGCTACTACATGCACACGATGGGGCTCACAAAGGAGCCCATCCCCCTGCCGTCCTCCGAGTACCTCATCCAGCAGAAGGACCTGGTCCATTGCTCTCCGGACGTGTACAACGAAGCGTCGGTTCTCAAACGTGCCATCAAAGTACGTCAAGGACGTCATCGCGGCGGCCCCCGCCGGCGAGGGCGTCGCGGTGGCAAACGGAGTCGTCGTCGTAAGTGCAGTACTAACACCAATTTGGCGTTACAGACTATCGACAAGAACAACAAGAGGCTAAAGAAGGGCATGGACAACATCCTGGGCTTGCGCAGGCTCATCTTTGAGCGTGTTCGCACCCTCTGGGCCGCAAAGCTGGGGACTTGGTGTGCCATGGACTTCGAAGCCTGGGATCGCGACCACACCCTGCTCACAGAGTTTGGCTGGCGGCTTGTCCAGTGGGGCGATGACAAAGCTGTGAAGGAGCACGGCCATCTCATCGTCAAGGAACGTCGCCAGTACACCCAGCACTACGTGCCGAATAACCGTGAAGTACATGAACGATTCGTACTTTTCACTGCGCGCGGTCGACTGACCCGGGGAACCTAGTTCTACAACTTTGGGCAGAGCTTAGATGTGGATAAGCACGAGTTCAGGGACAGGATCCGTGGGCTCATCGACAAGCACCGCGAGCACGGTCCTCTCTTCCTGGTCTTCCACGACCACAGCCAAGACGTCAAGTAAGTCGGTGTGGCACGTGCGTTTCTTGCCAACATATGAACATCCCCTGCAGGTATCTCAAGTCCGAGGCTATCAAGGCGATCGAGCGCATCGATGTCCTTCCTGACTCGCCAATGACCGGGGAAGTCTATGTGGTCGACACCGCGGAGCTCTTCGCAGCGCTCGAGGGCGACAGCAATAACACCCGCTCGCTCGAGCGCGTCTGCAGACACCTGAAGATCGACACCAAATACCTGCACAACGCTGGCAACGATGCCTATGTGAGTACTTTCTGGGACGCAGTCTGGCTCGGACTAACCGTCACGGTAGTATACCCTGGAGGCGATGATCTCGATGGCATCCGGCGATCCCGTCGATCAGCAGCGCGAGCAGCGTTGGCCGAATCGCACGGGTGACAACATGCCCAAGGTTGAGTTTCAAGAGTGGGAGGAAGACTCGGACTTCTCCGACATGGAAGGGATCTTCGGCAACCCAGTTAACGGTGCCAACGGCGTGCAGCCAGACGCAGATGACGATGAGTTCTGAGGCGAGCCGCGAAAACGCATTTCTGTATCATACCCTGTCTGCATGTTACCCTCTGTAGCCGTGCTGTGATGCTCCTGCATGTACTTGTATCTCACTGCGCGTCGCGGTCATTAGAAGTATCTACTATAGTCATAAGATATGAGACAAGTGGGCGACAACACTCGACCCGCCGAGGATCGATAAACCAAACGGTGTCGCTCTTTTCCCTCTGCGTACCCATGTTCGTCTCTCAGTCTTCCTTCTCATCCACTTCATCCTCGCCGTCATCCTCGTCGTCCGAACGGTCGTCGTCGAGCGTGACATCGGTGATAGCCCTGAGACAAGGCGCGTGAGCTCTGGAGTCTGCTATCGAAGTGAAAACATACCGGTAGGCTATGCGCCATATGAAGAAGTACCAAAAGAGGTTCAGACCTTGCAACGCCAGGAGTGGCGCGAAGATCTGGTACCTCATCCACCATACCAGCCACACGCCATCCTCTGGTGACCATCGCTTCGCGGACTCTCTGCATGATATCGGAGAAGTATGAGGACTTGTGAAGGCGTCAAGGCGATAGCGATACGTACGGCACCAGATCAAACTCAGTCCACACCGAGTAGAGGATGACCCAGTTGAGCCAGTGTCGGAAATAACTGTACGGCATCCGCGTCAGTGTGAGCACGCCATGCACATATGCTATACTTGCCTCCAGATCCCGATGAACACCGTGAAGACAACGGTTTTGGCCTTTTCCCACTGGAGGTAGTTCAAGAGCTTCGACAACTGCGAGAGAGTCAGTGTGATTCAAGTGGAAGGAAGCTTGCATCCTCACCCCCAGGAACGCATCAGGAATATCCATGCTGAGGTACACAGCGTTACCGATGAGAGTCATATTGACGAGGTAGCTCCAGCTATTTGTGTTGCGTCCAGCTTCAGTGAGACGACCTGATTATGCCAGATATTTGCTTACCCGACAAGCCAGAGCGTCACGAAGTGGTGCGCTACCAGCTCGTAGTAGTCCTTGCGAGGCTTTTCAAGTCCGAGGACAAGGACAATGAGCTGCTGACACCAGTAGGCCGCCTGCATGAGGTAGTACCGCTTGAGCTCGGGCTTCATCTGCCAATGAGGATAGTCTACACAGCATCAATGGCTGATCTTGGCTATAAAGTGAGAAATACAAATACCCACCGATCCAGAAGTACTTCGTATCATACCACCATGTTGGTAGTTTGGACATGGTGCGCTGCGAACAAAAGTGAGGACGAGTGCGAATGCGCTGAGCCTAGACGTACCACACCCCATGCTCCCATGACGGCGAAGTAGATCACAGCGTATGCCTGCTCGCCGAAACGATCTAGCTTTGCTGCCTTCTTGATTCCGAAGTAACGCGCGATAGGCCGGCAGAGGTATATGGTGATGCTTTGCCGGACAAAAGACCAGAGCACGATGTGATAGGCAACGAATGCCAGGTCGAGGTATCCTTTCTGGTAGCGTGGATCGTCCGGCGAGGACGAGGGTATATAGTGTGAGATAAAGAGGAGAGGTGTGAAAGGGTTGGGTAGGTCTTTCGAGACGTAGGGGGCGAGAATCTCCCAATTGGCCCAGAGGACGACGATAAGGAGGAGAATCTTCAGAGATGAACCTTTCTGCGTGTGAGCACAGACTGCTGAAATGAGTAGGATGGCATAAACGTACTCGGTACTACTACCCATCTCAGTGACGTGAGGTCCTGCCAGAACCCTCGCGACTGCGTCGACCATGGGGAATCTGCGGCATTCCCATTCTTCAGAAAGCGTTTAGGAGCACCTGGTGGGGAGGGAGGTGCGGAGCCCTGACCCAAAGGTCTGGACACGACTGGCTGAGCGCAATTCGGACGTGACCAACGGAGTATATCACTCACGTCTGCGGTCCAAAAGGCCCTACTAGGTGGTGGGCTGGATCCGTTCTAGCAAAGAACGCGTCAGAATGGACAGACCTCAAGGCGGGGACGCCAACTCACTCTACGCTCTCGGCGTATGTCTGGATCCGCTGAGGCTTCTTCTTGTCCGCCAAGCGTGCCATGCTGGTCACAGAACCTCAGGATATGCCGCTCGGGTGCTAACACCGTATGGAGGGAAGGGGACGGGTAGAGATGGCGGGTGACAGGACAATCCAGCGGAGAGGGTAGAGAGCCGTGCTAACCGGTGTGATGCCCGTGTAGGCGCTCATCAATTCCGTGCCGTACATAGAGCGCGTCTTCCTCTGCTCGTCTGCCATCCTAGGCCATCCTCCGCCATCCCACAGACTGCCGTAGCATCCTTCACTGTGTGTGTTGCTGTCTCGTAACCTCATATAGTCTGCAACTCTTGCAACATTGTGTACGCTGCTCTCCGAACCAGATTCAGACTGCTCCTCCCGACGTACCCGTACTCTTCCACACGACACCTTGAAGCAATCCCGCCGGACGCATCTCACCGTCACTTGCGTCTGTTGTACCGATGTTTCCTGCCCTTGGTCTGTTCCAAAGTCTTCCGTGCCCTGAAAAGCCACACTGCACGCGCTCGAACTGTGTCTTCAGCCACCGACCAGACCTCACGCACATCCCGGTCACCCCGGTACCAGTCGACGCGCCGAAGCCTGCCTCTGCGCCCGCTTCCGCCTCTAAACCAACTGCGTCTAAGTTATCTGCTTCTCAGCCTGCATCGGCTTCCTCTGCCTCGATACCTGCCAAGCGGTCTGTCAGCTCTCCGTTACGTGCCGCTGGCCCGAGCAATGGTTCAACGTCGAATGAACCGCCGAGGAAGTTCTTGAGGACAGGCCCCCCTCAGCGGCCTGTCGCTGTGCCGTCGGGATCGCGCACCTCTGTGAGTAGTGCGTCCTTGTCAAACCGCTCAGTTGTGTTGATTACTGGCAGACCGGCGCGCCCGTCCTCCGGGTTAGTGCCGCACAGTCGACAGTAGCCATACCAGTCCGCCAGGTGCGAGTCGTCCACGCTTCGCTAAGATCTATACTGATGACTCTCGTAGGCGATGCTGAAGACTATGTACGACCATTTCGTAGTGCTATATGAGAAGATTAATCCTGCCAATCCGACTCTCGCGGCGGAGCATGCCCTTAAGCAAGAGGAGGAGGTCTACCAGAAGTCGAGCAAGTTGACGTATCGCAATGTTCGTCCATCTGACTGTATACTATCTCAGTTCTCTCAACCTTGATTTGGCTAGGCAATGATATCCTCCGTGGCCGCTCTCAAGAAGCGACCTAAACCGGACTCTGCGTCGCATCCATCGGTCGGCACAGATGCAGAGATTCTTGCACGGGAGGAGATGCAGAAGAAGATGCAGTCGCTGAAGCTGACGGCTTCGCAGCTCGAGCCATATGTCTTGACCCTCGACGAGCTGAAGCAATGGGGCTACATCACAGAGATACCTCCAGGTCCCGGAGGCGACAGGCCGCATGAAGAAGGCTCCATCAAGACGTGTGAGCGGTGCACAGAGAAGTTTGTTGTCAAGCGTCGCGAAGAAGCGGACCAGTGTAGGTACCACTGGGGGAAACCCTTCTCGTCAAAAATGAACGGTGCGTGCGATACTCAGAGCACACCCACAAGCACTGATTATGGACGCATATAGGAGAGAAAAGGCGTGTGTATACGTGTTGCTCGCGGACAACAGACGAAGAGGGGTGCGAGACTGGCCCACACGTCTTCTATGAGACAAATTCAGAAGACTTGCATCGACGGCACGCGTTCACCCATAGTCGTCCAGCGCACCCCGACGGTGACTCTGCTCTGGAAGTCGTTGCACTGGATTGTGAGATGATTTACACGACCGGTGGCATGCGCGTCGCTCGGGTCTCCGTGGTCGATTCTGCCGGGAAGGACGTCCTTGACGAATTTGTCCGGATGGACGAGGGTGTGGAAGTCATGTAAGCCGATTGCGCATTTTTATTGCACAATGATCGTGCATCTCATCGTATGCTGCACGTCCTCCTTCAGAGACTTCAACACTCGCTTCTCCGGCATCACCGCAGAGAACTATGCCACGGCGGTGCTCCCACTGGCCTCGATCCGCGAGTCTCTAGACACTCTCATCAACTCCCAGACTATCGTCATCGGACATGCACTGGACAATGACATGAAGACGTTGCGTATGATCCATCACCGCTGTGTCGACACCGTGGTTCTCTTCCCCCACCAAGCTGGCCCGCCCTATCGACGAGCTTTGAGATCACTGTGAGCACTGAGATCTCTTGTGGATGCACCATACTGAGTCAGTTGTAGTACAAAGGAACACCTAGGCCGGACGATCCAAGCAGCGGGTGCTGCCGGTCACAGCTCCGTTGAAGACTCTGTCGCTACCTTGGACCTTGTCCGATGGCACTTGTTGAACGGTCCCAAGCCGAAACCCAAGACAGCTCCCTCCACCACTTGAACCACAACTACGCCCCCTGCACTCGCTGGCCTGTTGCTCTCGAAGCTATGTGTATCCTAGTCCCGTTCCTCGCATCGCAGTGATACCCCCACACATGTCTCGCATAGACCACACAGCATCCGGACATCCAGTATATGTGACAATATATGTACAGGTATAATGAGAACGTAACCTACGGCCCTCGTGAACCCAGGCTGCCCAGTCGTGCCATCGTGTCTTCGCTGTTCTCCTGTTCCTCGATGCTGTCTGCTTGTGTGACCTGTCGGCCAGTCAGTCGGGGGCGAAAGGATGTAGTTTCGCTATGCGCACCACTCTGAGCACCGACTTCTTTGATGATTCTTGTAGCTCTCCCGCAATAATGAGCTCGTCCAAGATCTACCGGTATTGCAATGTTAGCGCAATCGCAGGAGCCTGGATACAAGACTTACGGCGTATGCCTTCTGGAAGTTGAAGATCCTGGGCATATCACACGCAGTATAAGCACTTGTCTGGGACTACAACGAACATGTTCTGCGCACAGGTCAAGCTCGCAGACCTACGAGGCAGTGTCAATTGCGTCCAAGCAGATGGTATTATGGCGACCACTCACGTTCCCGAAGTATCTGTCGAGCACCTCGACGTATCGGTGGATGACCTCCAGTACCACTAGCTCGTTATCCCCTTGGCTGATCCCGGCCACGAAGAACAGCGACGCATATCGCCTATACACGACCTTCGTGTCTGCGCCGCACATCCCAGCCTCAGTCTTCCGCCCTCGCTTCTCTTCCAGTACAGCGCGTTACGCACCTTTGTACTCCAGGAAGTTGCACATCCGCGTCCGACGAGCAAGCACCAGCTGGGTGACGTCCTTGACGATCTTCGCCTTGGCCTTCTGGGACATCGTTTGGTACCATTTCGACAGACGGACCTTCCCTGCGAGCGATTGTCAGCAGCAGGTTCCCGAAATCTTGCCGTTGGCTGTACCTTGCCGGGAGACGAGGAGCATATAGTTTATCATGGTGAGCGAAGCAGCGTCTCCAGGGTGCGCGGGGCTGAGCAAGTCGGTGTCCAAGACGGCGGCAGGACGGAGGCGTCGATTGCCATTCTGGGAGTTCGGCAAAACGCGATCGGCATCCAGCGCTTACGCGGGTACCTCACGTCAGCGATGGCCCACTATAGCTATCGTACTTACTCTCACCACATACTTAGTTCTTAGGTTGGCAACCACCTGCAACCACGACACAGCTCGGCTGTCAGGACAATGTCTGACAAAATATCCTTGCCGGACTTTCTGAAGATGCTCACGAGCAACAACGTTCCGCCGTCTAAGGCAATGATGGTGGCCGGGAAGATGCGAGTAACGTGGTTAATATGAGCTTCATGAAGGCTTCGCTGACTGAACGATTAGATACAAGACACATAATACTCCAGCGCAGCTGGAGCAGCTGTCAGACTTCTCGCTCGAATCTGCTGGAGTAACCGAGAAAGACGTCCGGAAGCTCGTTCTTGCAGCCCTGCGCAAGGCAGGATACAAGCAGCCCTCCGCCGTAGCGAGCAGCTCCCGGAGCGTGCCATCCACGAGTAAGGCTGCCAACAAAGCTACGGTCAGCTTGGTCTACTTCTGTCCGATGAAGTGCAGGGTAGGGGACAGTGCTAACCTCGCATCTGCAGGCGAAGAAGACGCAGACGAAACGGAAACGAGACGACGACGTCAATGAACTGCTACCAGACAAACCGCCTCAGGAAGGCGACTCCTATGGTAGCCTCGACTTCCACGAGGTTCTTGATGAGGAGGTGCGTCCTCTCCTTCGGGGACTCCGACCGGGATACCCTAGACGACATGCCCCTCGTGAGGACACACTCCATGCGTCCTTGGGACCTCCACCTTAATACCCTCCGATGTCGCTGACTGCGTACCGGTCATCATGCAGGCGATCAAACTCAAGTACACGGTGGTGAACCGTGCACCCGTCATGATGGCCTGGGCTTTCGTGGTCGCGGAACGCTTGGGCTTCCAACGGGAGGAGGCCCTCAGCATAGGTATGTGTACCACTGCCACTTTCCTGAGCATTGAGCATCAAAGCAGTGCGGTGCGTCCGGTGCATGCGGCGGTGCATGCACCGGACGAAGCTGAGCCCAGTACTCACTCTCCGTTTATTTCATCCTCTGTCCCTGCATGCTGGAAAACTTCACGACTCATGTCCGTGTCTGTGCTCCGATGCTCGCCCTGCCATCCCTATGGCAGCCTCAGTCTACACGGAGATGAACGCAATTTCGAAAGGCGTCTCGCTGGGCATATACGAGCCCGGCACGCAGAAGCGCAAGGGCACGGACGCAAGTCGCACCGGCTCGCAACCTTACGTGGAGCTCATGGGCAGACGGTCAGTCCGCACTCTTCACTTGCACAGGAACCGTCGAAGCTGACGCACCGCATACGCACACCCACCAATGCTGCCACACCGTCGTATGGCCTCGTCCACCTTCCCTGTCGTCCGAACTAGAATGTACGTAACCTCATCTTACTCCTACCGTCCTCGCTAACTCCCACCTCGCACCACGCCCGTCAATTTCCCGCCCATCCGCCCCTCCTCGCATCCCGATATTGCACTCTGCTTGGCACCCTTCCTGGTCCGATCCTCTTCCCTCTCCTACAGACCCCTCTATGAGACAGCCTCCTCGCAATGGCGTGCCCTCTCCTCCGGATCGCCCGTGGCGCCCACCTCGGCCTTCTCATACATCACACGGGCTTTACGGCAGACGGCGCCACACATTGTGGGTGCGCTGCGCCTCCTCGCAGCGAGCTATGGCCCTGCCGAACTGAACGAGAAGGGCTTCTCCCTCTACGCTGACTTCCGCCCTGAGGCTGACGGCTGGGGCCAGCGGGGCGAGGTGCACTGCTCCAAGATCCTGAGCTTGCGGAAGGCTCCTCGTGAGGATGAGGGCGAGGGTGAAGGTCCGCAGATGGACAGGACTGCGTCCATAGCAGACCGCCCGGTCGCTGGCATCGTCAAGATGGAGGATCTTGCGTCCGCAGATGAAAAGCAGCGAGCGGACCAAGCTCAGGGTCAGGAGCAAGAGCCGCACCCAGCTGCTAAGAAACCCAAGCTAGAAGCCCCCGAGCGCGATGAATTTGACGCGGCCTTGGACGACGAGCCATTCTTCGACGAATTCGACCTGAGCAGCATTCCCTAGTTGCAGATGCAGATATACACGCGAGACAGCGGTCCAGAGGGGCTAGTATGTATGATACGTTAGGCCGTCTTGTACACTAGTAGTATCTACATTAGTAACTCAAGTCACGGCGCGCCCGCTCCGGGTACCCCCATCCAACCTCGATCGTCCGTACGGTCGCCAGGAACTCTACTGGAGGTTTTTGATGACAGCAGAAGTGAACTCCGAGGTCGTCGCAGAACCTTGAGAAGGAGACACAGCCATGCGTTAGTCGGTCCGCATCGCGATAAGCGATATATTGAAACCGAAAACTCACCACCCATGTCTGCGGTGCGGACCTTGCCGGCGTTGATGACGTCGAAGGTCGCGCTCGCGATGTTGTTCGCAAGGTGGTCGAGACTACAACGGTCCTTTAGTATCCTGCGGTCGCCGAAACCAGCTTGAAACTTACCCAAGGTGTCTCAACATCATCGTAGCGCTGAGGATCATGGCTGCGGGGTTGGCACGGTTGGTGCCCATGATGTCCTTGGCGACGTGACGGCATCCGGGCTCGAAAAGTGCGTATTCCTGCAGGGCACACAAACGCCGCGCTCAGCATATGCGCGGGACGTGTAGCGTGCGGTACTCACCCGTCCAACGTTGCAACCGGGAACGATGCCGGGACCACCAACGAGGGCGGCACCGATGTTTGAGACAATGGCACCGTACAGGTTAGGCATGACCATAACATCAAACTGCGTCGGGCGAGCGACCAGCTGCATGGAGCTGTGGAGGTTGCGCTCAGATAAAGCATTCGATGAGACGTTCTGGACACCCTCACGTGTTGTCGACGATCATGTCGTTGAACTCGATGCCAGTGGTCTTGTAATCCTCAGCCACTCTGCGGAAGGTGTTCAAGAACAGGCCATCACCGAGCTTCATGATGTTGGCCTTGTGCACGCAAGTGACTTTCTACACGTCACACGGGATGAGAAGACTAAGACTCCCTGGCTCAGCGAAATTGGCAGAATTACGTACCTTGCGGTTGTTCTTGAGCGCGAAGTCGAATGCGAAGCGACAGATACGCTCCGCCTTCGCGCGCGTGGAGACCTTCAAGCTCTCGACGACACCGGGGTAGCTCTGGTGCTCGAGACCAGAGTACTCGCCCTCGGTGTTCTCACGGATGATGGCGAAGTCGACGTTGTTGTGACGGGTGGGGAAGCCCGGAAGGGACTTACAGAGGACAACGGACGCGTAGATGTCGAGCTGCTGACGCATGGCGACGTTCCACGAGATGTGGCCAGACTGCGAGATGGGGGTGAAGAGGATACCTGTTGCAAAAGGTTGGAGAGGCGTGCTGGAACAAGCTTCACAGGGACGTACCCTTGAGACCGACCCGGTTGCGCCTCAAACTCTCCATAGCCTGCTTGAAGAGCACCTCGCCCTCCGAGGACATGCCGGAGACGTTGTACTGCTCCCACTCAATGGGAGCGTTGACGTACTCGAAGATCTCCTTGACGGAGTCGGTGATCTCGTTACCGATACCATCTCCGGGGATGAGGGTCACCTAGGGTCCATTCAGCAATCAAGCACCTGGTGCACGCTGGCACGGAACGCACAGTGTAGACACCGCCATACTTGGTGGGCAGCTGGACACGTCACGTTAGTTTTGCTGGCCCTTCACGAGACAGCGTAAGATGCAGTACGCACCCTCTGGGTGACCTTGGGGAAACCAGCGGAGAGGGTGGTCGCGGTCCTCTGGAAGAAAAACGTTGGTAGGCTACGGGCGGGTGCCAAGAGAAGAACATACGGCGTGGAGGACGGGGCGGGCAGCAGAAGCGAGGGCACTACGGATCATGGCGAACAACCTCCTCCTCGGGGGACCAGGGTGGATAAGATGGGTGGTAGAGACGAAGAGGGAGAGACCGACGGGAGGCTTTGGCTGCAGGAAGAAAACGAGATGTCGGCCGAAACGGCGGTTCAATCCGTGATGCACGACAGCGTCATCGCCCACATGGCTATCGACCCCTCGCGTGCCCGTACGCGCCCGGTCCAATACCGACGACCGACGGCCGCGACGCCGTGCGCGACGACGACGGCCGTGTCATTCTAGGTCGCGCATCTCCCGCGAGCTGCGAATATATACGCGCGGGCTCTGGGAGTCGCGCGTGACCCGCGCGAGTGAAAAAGACTCAGAGCTGTGGGCAATGTCGCATGGTACGAGGCCTGTCACTGTGATTTGTTTGATCGCCGCCAGCCAACCGTTCGCGCTCGCGCCTCTGTCTCTTCGCGTTCGCTTCTGCAGCTTTTGCCTTTGTCAAGGCTTGTCCACTCGTTTCGCGACGACCATCCAGGACGATGAACACAGAGAAACTCGTCCCTGCGCTCGCGGAGACCCTCCACGCTGCGCCGAGACGCGACCTTTCTTTCTATCTCGTCCTCTTCGTCGCCGTCCTCCCCATCTGGTCCGTGGTCCCCCTCTCCTGGGCTTTCGTCGTCTACGCACTGTATTCTGGTCTCTTCTGGACATTCTCATGGCGAGGCTGGTGCCTGTTCGCCCTCGCGCTCAGTGAGGTAAGACCAGGTGACCTCGGTATAGACTTCCGCTCATCCGCGCCCTTCTCCCGCAGGTGTTCTTTAGCGTATATCACTACAACCTCGCCTCCTTCATATCTGGTCCCAGCCCCAACGGCCCCGGCAATCTGCACGAGCTGCGCGCAGTGTTCCAGCGTGTCCTTCAGTCCGGACTTGCGTCGCTCCCGGAAGAAGGCTTCGATGAGGAGACCCTGGATATCGATCGCCCCGGTAGCCCTGCGGAGACCGTCACTTGCCTGGACTTCGACGATCCCCGAGCTGTCGACTTCAGGAACTACCTGAGGACATGGTGCGTTTGCATATACCGTGTTCATTCTCTCCATGCGAACCTTGTTCCTTCAGGTTTGGCAAGGTGCCGTGGTCCTCAATCCGTCGCCATGAGGTGTTTGCCTGGCTGCACTGGTCCATCTTCAACGCTCCCTTCGCTGGAATCGAAAACGTTTCACAGGTCGAGCGCAACGCGTTGCACGAGGTCATAGAACTCATTGAGTTCCGTGCTGGGTGCAAGATACCGGAGGGTTCCTGCTCGACTGTCTCACCACTTCTTCTGACACTGGATCCTGTTAATGTCGCATGGAGGCCGCTCGTCTGGTATGCAGCGGTCGCGCTCAGCAATGCTTTCCTTCGCCGGCGGTTCAGGACCAAGTGGAACGCGAAGGTCGCGACATACAAGGGCCTCGAGTGAGTTGCGCTCCGTCCATCACACCCCCGACCGACAATCTTTACATCATCACACAGATATGTCCTGCGCATTCCTTCTACCTGGGATGCACGCACGGGCCCCCGTCCCATTGTGTTCATGCATGGCCTTGGCCTTGGCCTGACGCAGTACCGCGGGTTCATCGAGAAGGTCCTCGTGGCTCTCCCTGACCACCCGATTCTGGTTCCCCTCCTGCCCCACGTCAGCCAGGAAATCCTTCATCCCCGGTATCTCCGACCCATGGGTCGCAAGGAGATGACCGAGTGCCTGGCAGGTTTGATCGCCGAGCTCGGTTGGGCAGACCTGGAAGTTGCATCTCCTGAGACGTCGGACTCTGAGGAGAAGTCTGTCGCGGAGGCACATACTAAGAAGGTCCCGAAGGGAGTTACCGTGCTAAGCCATTCGAAGTAAGGTTGATTGAAGGTCATCTACGAATGTCGGTGTACTGACAGCTCTTCAGCGGCTCGTTCGGACATGCGTGGTTGCTCAAGACACACCCACGGATGGTCACTCGGTCATGTTTCGTCGACCCAGTGACGTTCTGCTCTTGGGAGGGCGGTGCGTACCCTCGACATATGGCAAATGCTCTGGCGGTGACTGATCATTCGCGTACAGACCTCTGCTACAACTTCATTTATCGACCTTGTTCCAATGTATGTTCCTCATTCGCAAGGCTGCAGCACTTCCTGACTGTAACCATCGCAGGGCCTGCACCTCATCGTCAAGTACTTTGTCGGTACCGAGCTTGGGGTAGCAAACTTCCTGCAGCGGCATTTCGATTGGCCCTCCAATTGCCTCTGGTACGAGGAGATCCCTAACGCGCGCAATCCCAAGAAGACTATGTTCGTCCTCGGCGGCAAGGACTCGATCATCGATGCCAACGTGAGCCGCAGTACCACCATCCACACGCGTATATGCTGACTCCAAGTCTCCAGCGCGTGAAGAGATACCTTACCTCTCATGGTGTGCGCAAGGGCCTCCATTTCGATCCCGATGGGCACCACGGCGAGGCTCTGCTCACGAGCTCCCCCTATTACAGCGAGATCTTCCGCTGGCTATGCGACGAAGATTAGCTTAGTTGTCATTACGATCCCGAGCTGCGACGCCCCTGCAGCCACGATACACGTTATGAGCTTGACACTTGGGTACAGATACCCTAATTCCCGTCTAATGTATCGTTACCCGTGCCACAGCCGTACATCTATCGTTCTTCGCACGAACTACGATTGACTACCTAATGGGCGATGCTAGAGAGTGTATGTAGGCTGACGAGATTCCCTAGAACGCACGATGGCCTTGGACTCTATAGCTGCTAGATTGCGACATTTAAATCGATACCATTGTTGCCTCTGATGTCGGCGTTGCAGACCTCAGGAGCTCATGTTGGCCAGCTCGGGCATGAGCTTCAACGCGTTGCCAGACATGATGTCCTGGAGCCTATCCGGCTTATCCGCGTAGAACTGTTCGAGCTGTTCCTTGTACCAAGCTGCCATGGACGGCGTAACCGCTGGCGTTCCGAAGGCCATCAGCAGGTAGCGGCGCACCGGAAGCGGCGAGAGTACGTACCACAGTAGTCAGTCCCAAACAGTACGCGGTCATGGCCGACGAACGTCTCCGCAGCGGTGAGCGTCGTCTCGTTGGTCGCCAGCGCCGTATCGAAGTAGAACGTATTGAAGTCTTCGATTATCTCTTCAGGCGTCAGCGATGAGCCCATGTACGCAGACAGCACGGCGACCCGCGGCGCGAGCCACACGGTGCTGCCCCCGAGGTGCGACAGGATGATCTTCACGTTCGGGTATCTGCGCTTCTTCCCGGTCACGACGAGGTGCGCGGCCGCTTTGTACGTCTCGTTGGGCACCTCTGTCACCGGGATGCCGAGGAAGGGGTGCGGGTAGGGCGTGGAGGAGGGCGTTTGGGCCCCATGAAGGAAGACAAGGGCGCCGCGCCTGTCGAGCTCGGTCCAGATAGGGTCGAAGGCGTCGTCTCCGATGTATTCTGCGGCCAGGCATGGGCTGGTCAAGGTGTCATTCCGGCAGGTCGGTCTTTGGGTGGATTACTTACTGGCCTCGGCACCATAGCCGTACGAGGACACTAAGGAGATGCCGTTCGCATGAAGGTCATCCAGTGCATGTGCCAGCTCCGTGAGGGCATCTGCGTGCGCATGTAAGTGGTGAGGGTCGGATAATAAGTGGGAGGCGCTCCTCACCTTCGGTGTTTCGGAGGTCAGGCAAGCTGGCGAAGAAACCAAATCGCCCAGGGTATTGCTTGCATATCTCTGCGGATCGCTGGTTTGCCTTACCCGCAATGGGCCAGCCGTCCGGGAGCGATAGGACAGCGATGTCGATGCCGAGCTCGTCCATGGCCTGGAGACTCTTCTCCAGCGACCAAGGGAGATTCTCTTCTGGTAGCTTATATCCTAGTGGGCTATGCTCGTACAATTTCCCGACGTTCGAAGGGAAGTTGTGGTGGTGCACGTCAATTCTTTTCAGGCGTGGTGCCTGTGGTCAAGTAAGTATCGCACACATGGATGACCTCGCGGAGGCTTGACCTGCGCCACAGTGTTACCGAGAGCCATGTTGTCGTCGTGTGAGGAG
The DNA here is from genome assembly GCA_004369055.1 of Polyporus arcularius HHB13444. NCBI lineage: Eukaryota > Fungi > Basidiomycota > Agaricomycetes > Polyporales > Polyporaceae > Polyporus > Polyporus arcularius. Next base: position 92,761 of record ML211019.1, on the reverse strand, counting down.
TGTTTTGCCCGATTCTTCCGAGCTACGAACTTATTATATGCACTCACCAATCTCAATGTATTCCCACAATTGCCCGGGGCCCGAAGTTCATACGGTCAGCATGTTATTCAGAAGTACGTATTTTCGGCAAGCGTCTACGAGTCTTCCGGGCCATCATAGGCGCAGCAAAGCCTTCGCAGTCCCGTGCATGATCCGTTCCCGAAGGTCGCGGTCGTCAGCGTAGAAGTCTTCGGCGTTCTTGGTGTACCACTCGACAGTCTCGGTGCTGACAGCTACCGAGCCCATGACAAACGAGAATGAATCAACGCAAGCATGAAGGATAGCCCCCGCGTCCCGTACCTGGAAAGTCCGTGCCGAAAAGGATGCGGTCCCCGCCGACGAAGCTCTTCATCGCAGCGAGTGTTGTTGCATGGCTACTGAGCGCTGTATCGAAGTAGAAACTCTTGAAGTCTTCAAGGATCTCTTCATGCGTCAACGGACAGCCCATGTGTCTGGAGAGAGCGGCGACGCGCGCAGCGAGGAAGGGTGTGCTGCCTCCGAGGTGCGCTAGAATGATATTGGCATTGGGGAAGCGGCGCTTCTTGCCCGTAACCACAAGGTGTGCAGCGGCCTTGAACGTCTCATTCGGAACCTGGCAGAGGGTGAGAGGGTGAGAGAGCATATCATATGGGCGCCTTCAAGGGACCCACCTCGACGACCGGAATACCGAGGAAAGGGTGCGGATAGGGCGTGGACGAAGGGATCTGAGCGCCGTGGAGGAAGACCACAGCAGACCGCTTGTCAAGTGCTTCCCAAATGGGCTCGAATACATCATCCCCTATATATCCTGCAAGATGCTGATGAGATTCAGTACGATCGTGAACGAGAATGGACTTACTGGCATCGACACCTTCGCCATAGGACGACGAGAGGGAAACACCGCAGGCACCGAGCTCATCTAGCGCGAAGGTCATCTCCGCCAGGGCTCCTGTGAGATAAAATCACTTGCTGTGGAGGCAACGATTGTTCAGTGAAACGGTGGGCTGCTCACCCTCTACATCCAGGAGATTAGGCGTGCATGCGAAGAAAGCGAATCTCCCTGGGTATTCTGTACATATCCGGGATGCCAATTGGTTGAACTCCCGTGCCTCCCGACGGTTAGGCTCGCCTACGGGACCGCCGGGGATCCCGGCAGGGAAGGACAAAACCGCAGTCTTGACTGAGAGCTGGTCCATAGCCCGCAGGCTTACTTGTGGTGACCATGGCAGGTTCTCCTTCGGTGTCTCCCACCCCGCTTTGGCACTCAGTGCCGCTTTCCCGATGGATGCTGGGAATATGTGATGGTGAATATCGATGCGATCGCATTTCGCTCTGTCCTGCGGTTTCAGTCAGCTACGCTGGTTCGCTGGACGCAACGACGGGTACTCTCACCGTCGTTGTTTGTTCGGCCATGTCGTCCAGGAGGGGGTCGACCGTCAGCTCGTGCACGTAGAGGCGTATATATAGTCGAGCCAAGCCCATCCGCTCAATGACTGTCAGTCTCGCCCGGATCCAAGGCGTGGATCGCAGAGTTCATGTTAACGTCATTGCTCGATTCGGCTGTCTGTCATCTAAATACATACATAGCCCTAGGCGTGCCACCGCCGCGACGTCTGGGCTCGGGCCTTTTGATTAATGCTGCTGTTCGTCGCCCTCACTTGCGTAGCCGGAACTCTTTGCAGTTGTCATCATCGTAACTGACGAACTTGCCCGAGAGGGACTTTGGCGCCTTTATCGCCAACGCCGCGGTGACATAGCCCGGATCCTCGGGTTTCGCCAGCTGGCCTTGCTCGTAGCTGTCCAAGAAGTACTTGTGTGCCTCCGGAGGCATGTGGCCGCCCGCCTTGCTGCGGATAGCCGTTTGCATCTATATTCAGATCCATGAGCGACATGCTCCTCATATCATTATGTTACAAGGACAACTCACGTCCGTCTCGACAACGCCAGGTTCGATAGCCACAAATGTCACCTGGGGCTCTTCAGCAGCTAGTGTCCTGATTGGTACAAATGAGGATGTAGATTGTGGGGTGCACGAATGGGACTTACCCGCAGAGACTGTTCATGGCGGCTTTGGATGCGTTGTAGGGCGCCCAAGCGGGAATGTGGCCGACAGCAGCTCCGGAGCTCATGAACACTACTCGCCCGCCGAAAGCGCTCTTCCGGAGGTGAGGAAGGGCAGCTCGGATCGCTATCACAAGCGAAAAGAAGTTGATGTCGAAGAGTTCCTTCCACTGTTCGATGGTGACGTCGGAGTCGACCTTTCCGAAAGGTTCGAGGACACCGGCGTTCAGGATGACGCTGTCGAGTGACCCAAACTTCTCAACTGTGCGAGCAATGGCAGTCTGCACACCTGCAGCGTTTGTGCTGTATCATTATGTGCCATGAGAACATGGTATGCGCGAGAGGGCGAGACACATACACATCCCCTCGAAGGACGAGGAACGAGTCCGTGTGAGCATCAGCCAGGCTTTGAAGTTCCGGCGTAGTGGTACGGGAATAAGTCGCGAGGTTGGCGTTGAAGTCTTCCAGGAGAATCTTGGCGATCGCAAGACCCAGTCCCCTGTGATGACAAGATTACTTCCATTAGTCGTCCTCAATTTTGATAGTTTAGTTCGAGTGTAGATTTTGGGCGTACGAAAGAGGAAGGACACGAGGTGATGGGAGCCCGACAATCAAACGCCACAGGCAGAGTTCACCTCGAGACAACCTCAAGATATTCCAATAATACGGGCGCCAGTGGGCGGGCTTCTTGCAGACGAGGCTCGCAAGTGGAGTAGCCGAGTACACACGAGTGAGCATCGTCCGTTTGGCGGCTCGTATGAGCTTCAAAAATTCACATCAGTATCCCGAAGGTCATTGCGGGTGCATTGGCTCCCTTTTATGCCCACACCGGACCGCAATGCATGTATGGCGGCAGGAGACAAGTAGCAGATTTCGAAGTCCGCTGTGGGCAACCTCAATATAGGGTCAGAAACAACGAGATTTGGCACCAGGCACTTGCAGTTCCCATCAGTGCCATCACCTCGTGTCCTTCCTCTTTCGTCTTCCCAGAATCTACACTCGAACTAAACTATCAGAATTGAGGACGACTATTGCCATCGGTGAGTACACGAACGTCTATGGCGTGACGTACCTGGATGCCCCAGTCAAGAAAACTGTCGGTTTGGTGGCCATGCTCAGTATAAAGTTCGTGTGCAGAACGTTGGATATAGAAAGGAATGAGTACTGATGAAGGGAGGAGTGAGGTTAGTACTACTTATGTAGTACAAGAACGAAAACGCAATCATATTCATTGAAAATCTACAGCCAATGTCCCGCGTTCCGGGATTGATCGATTGATCTTCCAGATCTGTGGTGCGGTGGTTACTTGTGGGCGAATGTTCTAGGAACTCCGTAATCATGCTTGCTCGAAGTTCCCAATCTTAATGTACTTACTTTACTACTGTGGAATAGCCTTGCACGGTCCTTGATTCTGTGTTGTCCTCCACGAGACCCGCAGCAAGGAAGTTGTATGTAGCTGGACTCCAATGTGCCGATGTACTTTGCATGGTGTAGTGGAAAAAATGTCAATGGTTGGATCACGCTTGCAAGTGCTTCGGTGAACGTTCCAACGTCAAGTGCTGGCCAGATCACGCATTGCTCATGGTGCGCAAACAGTCGGTGGTGGTAGATCGCAGGTGAGGCCGCCATGAGGCGACGAGGGGCCGGCAACCTTCGTCCACATTATCTTCGTTTCACCCTAACCGCCAAGCTACTAGCCTGTTACATCCGAGTCCATTCAAACGTACACTGCGAGCGACATCTCCAATCCTACCGACACGCACTTTGTCAGTAGGTAGCGCCAAGTATTGAGACAACGGCTACTAACCTCTTCATGAGCCTCAGCTATCGGCGGAAAGGCTTGCACTCTTCGGCATCCCAACTGACGAACTGGCCGGTAAGAGAGCGTGGCGCCTTGAGAGCAAGCGCGGCAGCGACATGGCCTGCGTCCTCGGGTGCCACCAGCTTGTTCTGCTCAAAGGCATCGGTGAACTTCTTGAGTGTTGCAGCAGGCATGGTCGTGGCACCCTTCTCGCGGACTAGAGCTTGCATCTAGAGTCGATGTCAGTCATTGCTAATGTAGGGATGAGTGGTCATCGATCATCATCTTACTGGGGTATTGACCATCCCAGGGCGCACGGCCACGAACGTGACGTCGGGCTCCTCCACAGCGATGGTCCTTGACAGCACGGTCACCGATGTTGTCGTTTGGAGAATCGACCGCTTACGCACCTGCACAAACTGTTCATGGCTGCTTTACCTGCGTTGTACGGTCCCCATGTCGGGGTGTTGCCGGTTGCAGCACCCGAGCTCACGAAGACCACGCGGCCGCCGTGAGGACTCTTGCGCAGCTCCGGGACCGTGGCTCTGAGAGCTGACACGAGGGAGAAGAAGTTGACGTCGAAGTGTTGTTTCCACTGGTCAAGGCTGACGTCCTTCGATACGATGTTGCCCAGCGGTTCGAGCACTCCGGCATTCAGGATAACACCATCAATGGACTTGTATTTCTCGAGACCCCGGGATACAGCGATGTCAACGGCAGCAGCGTCGGTACTACACTCCTCTGCGCTGAGGATGCTGGAGCGGAGCAAGAGATGAGAGATACGTACACATCGCATTCCACCGCCAACAGAGCATCCTTGTGGGAGTCTACGAGACTCTGCAAGTCAGGCCCTCTCGTACGTGACAACGCGACGACGTTCGCGTTGAACGTCTCGAGGAGGATCCTGGCGATAGCCAGACCCAAACCTCTGTGATCAGAGATCAGGCGTCAGTAGGGATTGACGATGGAGCAATGGGCGTTGTATGCACTTCGACGCGCCGGTCAAGAGCACGGTCGGTCTTGCTGCCATGTCGGACAAGGACAACGTACGGAACGACGAGCGCGAAGAGGACGACGACGACACGGTCGTGCGATGCGAGCAGGCTGGATGAGTGGGCCGACAAACTTTGGGGCGTGACACGGGCGCTCAGCAAATCTGTGCGCGTCCCGAGCGCGTCCGAGCTCAGCCACCTCACCACTCCCCATCCAAAATCTTGGGCAGCGACGACACCCTCCTCCCTTCCCTCTCCCTCCCTCGACGCCCAACAAAAGCCATGGCCACCCGCGCCACCTTCTCTCGCCTCGCCCCCGCTATTGCACACGCCCGGTCTGCGCGGTCAGTCGGCGTCCGTCTTGCACGCGGGTATGCGACGCAGAGCGAGCATACGGTATGCCCGTTCCGCCAAGCCTAGAACCTCGTAGACTCATGTACACATATGCAGATGACCGTCCGTGAAGCCTTGAACGCGGCAATGGAGGAGGAGATGCTGCGGGACGACAAGGTCTACATCCTTGGTGAGGAGGTCGCGCGGTACAACGGTGCTTACAAGGTACGCCTCATGTATGATATGGGTAGCGCAGTGGACTCATATTTACCAGGTCACGAAAGGCCTTCTCGACAAGTTCGGCGAGAGGCGCGTCGTTGACACACCCATTACCGAGATGGGTTTCACTGGTCTCGCTATTGGCTCTGCGTTCGGTGGCCTTCGTCCCATGTGAGTTCACCCGCCGCATCCCCGATGCACCTCGCATACATCTGGCTGACGCTATCTCAGTTGCGAGTTCATGACCTTCAACTTTGCAATGCAGGCAATTGACCAGATTGTCAACTCCGCCGCGAAGACACATTACATGTCCGGCGGTGTCCTCCCTTGTCCCATCGTCTTCCGTGGTCCCAACGGTGCTGCTGCCGGCGTCGCTGCTCAGCACTCGCAAGATTACGCCGCTTGGTATGGTCAGATCCCCGGCCTGAAGGTCGTCAGTCCCTGGAGCGCGGAGGACTGCAAGGGTCTGCTCAAGGTTAGCGCATACCTCACGTGTTGACGCCGATCTGGGCACAAACTCACGCTTTATCCACAGTCGGCAATCCGTGACCCCAACCCGGTCGTGTTCCTCGAGAACGAGCTGCTCTACGGTGTTACGTTCCCCATGTCCTCGGAGGCGATGTCGGACGGCTTCCTCCTGCCCATCGGCAAAGCAAAGGTTGAGCGCGAGGGCAGCGATATCACCATTGTTGCGCACAGCAAGATGGTCACCCACAGCTTGGAGGCGGCTGATGAGCTCGCGAAGGAGGGTATCAAGGCGGAGGTCATCAACCTGCGTAGTATCCGCCCGCTTGACATTGACACCATCAAGGCGTCAGTCAAGAAGACGAACCGGTATGTAGGACAGTATGGAAACCAGTGATTTTTTTTCTCTGACGCCCTCTTACAGCATCGTCATTGCCGAGGGTGGCTTCCCCGCGTTCGGTGTTGGCAGCGAGATCTGCGCCCAGATTGTCGAGAGCGAGGCCTTCGACTACCTTGATGCCCCCGTAGAGCGTGTCACTGGTGCTGACGTTCCCACTCCCGTGAGTCTCATTCAATGCTGTTCTGTAGCTGGTTCTGACAGCTGCCTCTCAGTATGCCATCAACCTCGAGAACCTCACCTTCCCCGACACGTCCGTCGTCGTCAAGGCTGCAAGGCGTGCTCTTTACCGGAGCAACTAAGCTGGCTCTTACTGCGTGACTCGCTGGATTGCCTCATAGGTGCATCGGGAGAGGGAGGTACGGTACTGCCGTCCATACCAGGGGACCTTAGATTCTATACTACTTGTCATGTTGCTATCAATGCACTGCTATTCTACATACGTTCTACAGCCTTTTGTCAGATACTGCAAGATACACGGAGACACCCCATAGATTTCTTCTTAAGCCAGCGCGAGAGCCTGAAGTCGGATGCGGACTGCATTTGCATGGGCACCCAGCCCTTCGCAGTCGGCGAGGGTGGCCACGACAGGACCGAGACCCTTGAGACCGTCTGCAGTTACCTCCTGCGAGGTGATGTGCTTTTGGAACGACAGCGTGTTCACTCCGCTGAACTGCCTTGCGTAGCCGTTCGTCGGAAGAGTGTGGTTCGTGCCCGAGGCGTAGTCGCCGCAGCTGCAAACATGCAAGATAAGACATCAACGCGCGCAAGCAGCAAGCAAACGCATATCATACCTTTCGGGCGAGTATGGTCCGACGAAGACGCTCCCTGCGTTTTCTACCGCAGCGACTGCAGCGGGCGCATTTTCGAGGTGGAGAATCAAGTGCTCCGGTGCGTAGTCGTTCGAGAACGCTAGTGCCTCCTGCACAGAGTGCGTCTTGACGATGATGCTTTTGGGGATCGACTGGCGCAGGATATCGACACGGGACAGCGCCCGGGCCTGCTTGTCGACCTCGGCCTCGATCTCCGCGATGCGCGCGTCCGAGAGGTTCACGGTGACGAGCACGACCTGCGAGTCGACGCCGTGCTCGGCCTGCGAGAGGAGGTCCGCGGCGACGAACGCGGGGTTGCACGTCTGGTCGGCGATGACGAGCACCTCGGAGGGGCCCGCGGGCATGTCGATTGCGACGAGCGCGTCCGTGTCGTTCTGGACAAGCATCTTCGCCGCGGTCACCCACTGGTTGCCTGGGCCAAAGATCTTGTCGACCTTCGGCACCGTCTCCGTCCCGTATGCGAGTGCCGCGACGGCTTGGGCACCACCCGCCTTGAGTATGGCGGACGCTCCGACCAGCTGCGCGACGTACATGACCTCTGGAGAGATGCTGCCATCCGGCCTGGGCGGGGTCGCGAGCACGACCTCCTTGCATCCGGCGACTTGCGCGGGGATGCCGAGCATGAGCGCGGTGGAGGGGAGGATGGCGGTCCCCCCGGGCACATACAGGCCGACCCGCGCAATGGGACGCGCGAAACGCGAGCACACGACGCCCGGCATAGTCTCAACCTTGAGCTCATCCTGCGCGACCTGTGCAGCATGGAACTTGTAGATGTTCGCGTATGCGACGTCGATCGCTTGGCGTACGTCGTCCGGGAGCTCTGTCGTCTCGTATGGCGGCCGGATGATTGCGGAAGACAGCTGCGCCTTGTCGAACTTCGCCGTAAACTCGAGGAGTGCCGCGTCGCCGCGTTGCCTGACCTCATCGACGATAGGCTTCACCTTCGCGATCATCTCGTCCGATTTGAGCACGGGCCTGCGGAGAAGCTGGGCCCTCTCGCTCGCGCTTGTCTTGGAGAGGTCGTAGCTGCGCATACTAATTGGGGCATCTGCGTTCGACGCAGGCACAGGTTCGGGTGCAGCAGCTGGCTTCGGTGCTTCGGGAGGGTGCGTGTTAGTCGCGCTCTGCGCAGTTGATGGTTCGCCGGTAGATGAGACCTTCTGCGACCACTGGGGTTTGGCATTGCCCGCGCGGCGTGTAACCTTCTTGGCCTTCCGGTCGAGTGAACGTTCGACGTCGGAGATACTGACACCCGCGGCAACGCACCGGGTGAGCGCGAAGTAGAGCAGGTCTGCAGCTTCGAAGGCAACTTCCTCTGTCGTCTCTGCGCGGCACAGCTCATCAGCCTCCTCCATGATCTTGGAGCGCAGCAGCTCGGGATCTTCGAAGAGTCTCCGAGTGTAGGAGCCCTCCGGCGCGGACACCAGTCGAGATTGCAGCGTCCGCTCGAGTGCCGCGAGGCCTGTGAACTGCCCGGTTCCGAAGCAGGACGCCCGCTCGAGGTGACAGAACCCTGCGCCGTTCTGGACGACGGAGAATTCGAGGGCATCAGCGTCGCAGTCCAAACAGATGCGCACTACGTCTTGCGTCGCACCGGAGGTCTCGCCTTTGCGCCAGAGCCCATGCTTGCGCGACTGGTAGACCCCCTTCCCTGTCACCATGCTCTCTCTGACCGAGTCATATGAGGAGTATACGAGCCCCAGGGTACGGCCGCCATCCGGGAAGGATGAGACAACGGTGGGGAAGAGGCCATCCGGGCGATCGGAGGAGATGTGGGCGAGGAAGGCATCGGCGACATTGATCTGCTTGCTGTCGGTGGGAGAAAGAGTGAGGAGAGAAGTCGGGATGACTAGGGCAGTGTTCGCGCCCTGCAGTGCACGGATGGTCGATCGCGACGGAGGCTCTGGGACGGCCGCTGGGAGGACATGGACAGATGAACCCGCGAAGAAGCGCGAGAAGGAGCCAATGAAGTCTACGTCGATGGAGGGGGTCTTGATGAGCACGCCAGACACCCCGCTGCGAATCCTGTCCGAGACGGCGGAGACGTTTGCGACATCGAGGAGCAGCAGGATCCTCTCCGGCGCGACAACGCCTATCACCTCCTTTGCAAGCGCGAGAGGCAAGATGACCTTCTCTGCGCCCTGGTCCAGAAGGGAGATGACCTCGTCCGTGCTCAGGGACGAGTCGGTATCGACGAAAATGTACCGGGTAGCATTCTGCGGGAGTGCGGCGGAGCTTTGCGACGAGGACAGGACGAGTGGCCCGACGCGGGCGAGGGCGCTGAGGAGCGCGTCGTCGCCGAGGTCGGTGTCGACGAGGGGCAGGAAGACGGACATCGGCTGGACGAGAGGGAGGAACAAGCGCAGATCTCGGACGAGCAACGCGCCCTCCCGATTTGCACTCCAGATCCGTGCGCGAGATCTATGACATACCGCCCTCTGACTCGGCTCCGCCATGCTCACACCGTCTCTCGCCTCAAATCAAAGGTCGCCGCTACCAGGGTAGCATGACATACAAAGCACTATGGAGACGACTGCGGCCCATTCTCGAAGCTCGAAGGTGGAAGAAGAGAAAAAAATACGGCGTATTTCATCAACGCTCAGAACGCCGCCTTCTGTGCACGCGGTCATCGTAACGCATGTTCTTGCACTGCAGCCTGCGGGTGCCTTGCGCTTCCACTTCACTGTGAGCCTTGAACGTAACGTTGACAATAGCGATTCGCAGGATGTATGCGTGCAAGGCCGTTACGGCGTGTCGGAGGCATGGCAGAAGCGCGGGCAAGAAGGAGCTGATTGAGGACGATTGAGTGCGCAGAAGACGAGCGTGAGAGCGCGCAGGGCGTCGGTGCGGGCCACGGGCTTCGTCCTGCTCCGTCCCAGTTCGTCCCGCGAGGCAGACGGCCGCAGGTGCATCGTCGACGGTCGTTGGATGTGACGATCGGGAGGGTGCGTGTGGCCAAAGCGGGCAAAGCGGCGGTCCAAGCGATGACGTCGACGCAAAGAGCGCAACAACGCGACAATAGAGACGCGACGCGTCAACAACTCACAACAAAGCCCATGGGTCATGCCTTTCAGATCTATCAATCCATTACACCCACAAAGCGACAAGTCCGCATCCTCCCCATAAATATCGGCTTCGTTCCCTGTCGTCCTCTCCATCGTCTCTCCTTCTCTCCCTCCCCCCCTTCTCTCTCCAGTCCCAATCTTCTCAGCTTCTCTCAACATGCCTCCTCGCGGTGATCCCAGTGGCGGTCGCGGGCGTGGGCGTGGTCGCGGCGCAGGTGCAGTCAGAGGTTACGTTCGTGGTGGCGGCCCTCGAGGCGGGACCCCTGCTGGCCCCATAGGGCTCCCCGATGCCGCCTCGCACATCACCACCGTCGGTGTCAAACGATCCGCGTTCGGCTCCAGTGGTCGCGCATTGACGGTCTTCACCAACCACTTCGAGGTCTCAATCCCCGAGGCCATTATCCACCATTACGATGGTACGTCTCCCCTTCGTCGTCCTTGTGATGATTGACGCGTTCGAACGCGACACGATAATTCTTCCCAGTCGGTACGTGCTCGTTCTCGTGTGACACAGCCTCCTTGCTCATGAGACACCCTCGTCAGTCATCTCCCCCTCGGAGAAGACCCTGCCCGCTCGCCTCAACATGGAGATCATCAAGCGACTCCAGACTGAGGTTGCGCCGCAGGTTTTCACACCTCGGGCCGCATACGACGGACGCAAGAACCTCTTCGCAGCCCGTGAGCTCCCCTTTGGTGACTCAGGCACGCACGAGGTATGATTATATGCGTTATATCACTCTTTGAATTGTCCGACTTACGCTATAACAGTTCAGCTTCGCCTTGACCGAGGGCTCTCCCGCCGACGCGGGAGAGGGTGGCCGTGGCCCGAAGATGTACAAAGTCAAGTTGACCCATGTGGCGACCATCAACCCCGAGTATGTTCCTTCGAACTGTCGTCCCTCCTCATATCCTCACCATCTTACAGGGTGTTGCAACGTTTTCTCGAAGGGAAGCAATCTCACGACAACACCGTGCTGACGGCGATCACTGTGAGCATTCACTCTGCGTTTACCTCGCTTTAGCGCTAACATCATCCTGCAGGCCCTGAACGTCGTCATCCGCATGGAGCCGTCCCTGAACTATCCGTTCAACATTCGTTCCTTCTTCACCAGCCGTGAACAGAAGGATCTTGGCGGCGGCATCGTGTTGTGGCGCGGTTACTTCCAGTCTGCACGCCCAGCGATTGGGCGCATGCTCATCAACGTGGACATCAGCACCGGTGCGATGTACAAACCCGGCGCAGTGACCGACGTCTCGCTCGACTTCATTGGGCGCCCCCGCGCCGACCCGACCTGCCTCGCGCCAAGGCGCGGTTTTCCAGATCGCGAACGCATCAAGTTGCAGAGGTTCCTCTCGGGCGTACGTGTCGACGTCCAGATTCCCGGTCAAGCGCAGACTGGTCGTCGGCCAGCTCGAGTGGTGAAGAAGCTCACAACACACGGCGCCAGCGAACTCAAGTTCACAATGCGGGATGGCAAGACCCTCACCGTCGCAGACTACTTTCTGAAGGTGCACAACTATAAGTTGCGCTTCCCAGACGTAGTCTGCCTGGAGGTATGTGCTCCTTCATGATGTTGAGAGACTTCGCTGACTCGCATGGAAGGTCGGTTCCGGTGCCATCATTCCCATGGAGTGCTGCACGATACCTGAAGGCCAGATAATGCGGAAACAAGTCCCCTCTGAAAAGACTAAGGATGTCCTTGCTTTCGCGACCATGAAACCTGCGGACCGCCTAAACAGCATCCGCAAGGGTCTCGGTGTGCTGGCGTACGGTCAGTCCGAGTATGTCAGGGTAGGTCGGGCTCGCGATTGCTACCGTGGTGGGAGGATTGCTTACACTACCACCAGCACTTCGGGATGCACATGGCCCAAAACGAGCCTCTGTCACTTCAAGCACGTGTCTTGGAGCCTCCCACTTTGCAGTATGGCGCGAGCACCAAAATCGCGAGTTCTCCCCTACTCACGCCCTTGATGTTGCACTAAACTCACTTTGCAGAAACCGAAAGATGGCGCCTGGAACATGTGAGTACACCCCTCTATAAATGATGTTGTCTTAGACTTACGCATTGTTAGGGTCGACAAGAAGTTCTTCCGTCCTGAGCAGGTCAGGCGTTGGGGAATTGTGATCTATGAGCGTCAGCAGCGCTTCACGCCGGCAGACGCCCAGGAGATGGTGAGGGGTTTCCTGCAGGCTTTCGCAGCCGTTGGTACGTCTGTCAAGCCTGTGGTGATCCTACAACACACACTGAACTCGTCTTGCATAGGCATGCCAGTGGATGAGAAGGATCCCATCATTCGCTACAAGCAGTCGAACGCAACTATCGGGGCTGTGAGTGAAGGTGCAGCTCAGTTCTGTAGCTCGTACTGAAAGCCTCTACAGCAACTGCAAGCTGTCGGCGATGAAGTTTACTATAAGAGCGGCGGTACGGTCGCTCCCACCCTTATCGTGGTCGTCCTACCGGAGGCGTCCACTGACATCTATCAAGCTGTTAAGCAGTGAGTGTCCTTGTTTCTTTGGCTTCATGTGGTCGACATGTACTGACGAAGCGTTCAAGCTGGGGAGACTGTACCAAAGGAATTGCGACACAATGTTTGAAGAGTTCAAAGTGCTCGAAGGCGAGGCCCCAGTATTTCGCCAACGTTTGCTTGAAGTAGGTGGACTCTATGCTCGGCCCTATCTGTATGCCAACCGACTACGCACAGAATCAATGTGAAGTTGGGAGGTATCAACACGGTCCCCGAAGCCAAGTCTGTTCCTGCCCTCACAGACCCGCACAACCCGACCATCGTCATGGGGTGCGTTGTTTCGAAAATCAAGTGTGACAAGCACTGACCGCTCTGCAGCGCCGATGTCATTCACCCCGCACCCGGTGCTAGCGGCCGTCCTTCCTTCACTTCCTTGGTCGCCAACGTCGACTCAGACACGGCGAAGTACGTTGCAGACTGTCGCGTGCAAACTTCGCGACAGGAGATGATCGACGACCTCGAGGAAATGGCCACCGGCATATTGACGATGTACCAGAAATACCGCGCGAACGTGGAACGGAAGGCTCAGCTCAAACCCAAGCGGATAATTTTCTATCGCGACGGTGTGTCAGAAGGCCAGTTCCAGCATGTGCTTGACATCGGTGAGTTTCGTCGATCTACGAGCCGCGTCCAAATGGCTAATGTTTTGTGATATGCAAAGAATTGCCACAATTGAAGAGTGGGTGTCAATCCTACAACCTGTTTTTCTCTTGCTAACTCGACTTGCCAGGGGCTTGCGCAAAGCTTGATATTGAAGCGAAGATTACCATGATCGTCGTCGGAAAGCGCCACCATGTCCGCTTCTTCCCGAAGCTCAACGAGGGTGATCGTAGCGGCAACTGCCCTGCCGGCACAATCGTGGATCGCGATATCACTCATCCCACGGAGTTCGACTTCTACCTGCAGAGTCACAGTGGATAAGTACCGCTACTAGACCTGTCTGTCTGCCTAGCTGACTCTATCTCTTCCGTTAGATACGCTGCTGGGTACCTCGCGCCCTGCCCACTACAATGTCCTTTACGACGAGAACAACTTCACGCCGGACAACCTGCAAGCGCTGTCGTTCGCCCTTTGTCACGTCTACGCGCGTGCAACGCGCTCAGTTTCGATTCCGGCTCCGGTCTATTGTGAGTGCTTCGATACATCTGCCTGCCAGTCCTAGTACTGACGTACATATATGTAGACGCGGATATCGTGTGCGCTCGCGCGAAGAACCACTACGACCCTGACAGTGCACAAATGGACCTGACGGACTCGGGCACCCAACTTGACTCCAAGGAAGCGAAGGATCAGCTCGACGCGTTCCGTGCAGGTTTCAAGCCTCTCCACGAGAAGATCCGCAGGATGATGTACTTCTCCTAGGAGGTTGGAGGACCGGGACCGCGAGATGAACGCTCAAGGACTTTATCGCTGTGCTGTCTGTGCCGCCGTCTTCCTGCTACCTTGCCCGTCTTGCTATCGTCCCGTCGTCGTCGCCTTCCATATTGATCCCTCTGCACGTCATCCGCATCATCATATTCCACTGTTTCTGATATTCCATTGTTTCTGTACGATACCACATGCGCTGTTTGTTGTAATGCATATGTACGATTGTGTCTGACTGTGAATCGGTGCTGGCTGTGTGCGCGACGGTCCGGCAAGTGATGCTATGGTGAATGCCTCCGTCACCGGAGAGCTGTGGACAGGACACACTAGGACACACTGCCAACGATCGATGCCATGATATGAATGCCGCGGAGTGGTCGATCCCGCACCTGTGTTGTCCTTCCGAGGAACCATCGGAGGGTGCTGCCGGCGCTTCAAGCTTCATGCCACTCTTGCCGAATGCGGGGAGGACGCGGGCACGTGTCGAGTCGTCCATGCGTGAAATTGGCGCGAGTTTGTGGTTGAGCTCTGTCCAGTGTCTCTGCCTTTCGATTCTCCTCGTAGCTTCGAGCCCTTCGAGGAGCAGGCCCAAATCCCCGCCAGGGAGGAATTTGGACTTATATTGTCCAGCGTGCCGTCGGCTACAATCTGCTTGCTGCAGGAATAATGCCCATTGCCCTCGTGCGGGCAGGCGTATAGCCTGACAGGTGGGTGGTCCAGCATGTGTTGGCCATGACGTGCTCTGGAACGACCCGCGCTGCAGATACACAATAACCCTCTTCTGGCTAGCCGTCAGGATCATCTCATGGACTCCGTGAGGCAGCCAGCGCTCACGGGTGAGCTGGACTGAATGGTGTCCCCGCTTGGCCCCGGTCCCCCCTCGACGACCAGGACCACTCATCTCCGGACGCTCAACACGGTGCTTTCCCACTCTGACTCCTGCCGCAGGGGTCCGGCCCTGTGCGGTCGTTGTTGTGGATGTTATGAATGCTCGTGCTCCGGACGATTCGGACAGGATAGCATTGTGGAGGAGCATCTCGAGGCTCCTCTTGTGCTCTTCTTTCGGATGTCGTCACATCGTTTCCCTGCTTGGATCTTTTAGCTTAGCGAGCGTCGAAGAGCTCTGCTGCTCCATCCCAGTTAAATAGCCGGTCTGAGCTGTACCTGCGGTTGCTTCAGCTCCTACCCCCACCCCCACCTCTCACACCTCGCTTGACACAGCGAGAGCACGACAACGATAACGGCTCACCACTGTCGCCGCCCACTTCCTTCCCACATGGCTCCCCGATCTGGACGTCGCAACATGGGTTGGCGCAAACCCCCTCCCAGACTGTCGCCCGAATGCTCCTCAGCATCGTCGTACCCTTCGCGGGGCCTTCGAAGACTGTCACTGACCATTAACATCAACAAGGAGATGCCTCCAGTGAGTCGCCTGCTACTGCTGCGCTGCGACGCCACAGCTGACTTCGCCTGACGTAGCTCCCCACCGACTGGCGCGAGACCATGGAGCATGCGCTCAAGAAGGAGCGGCGACATGCTGTCTATGTTGCACCGCCTCCCGTTCCTCCCAAGGACGACGCGTCGGATGCCGCCAGTCGACGGGAGTCGTTGGCAGTCACCCTGGTGGAGGAGCTCGAACAGGTGGAGGACACGGTAGGCATCGCCCCCTTGACATGCGCACCTCTTCATCGCGCACGGCCATGAGCGATGCACTCACTGCTCGTGTCCGCACCGTTCCCTGCAGCTGCCAGTACCAGCGTCGCATTTTGATAGTCAGGAGCAGATCGAGTGCGTAGAGCGGGCAGAGAATCGGATTCAAGTACCTGCCATTGCCAAAAGAGCTAGCCAAAAGTCGCTTCCGCAGGTGTGTAGTGCGCGATGTTTCATATTCAGGTAATATCTGGCTGATCCGTCAATCTGCCTCCTGGATCAGATTTATCGCCCACCTACGCCCCCTCTTCCCGCTCAACACCCAAGGCTGAGGTCGGTCGGCGGCCATCACTCGAGGTCGAGCTCTGAGAGTCATACACACACTGTGAGCGTCGATCCACGCGTCCTCGCTGCGAGGCGGTCGTGCTAATCCGTGCGTGTAGCTGTACGGGGGGCTGATGTCGTCGGAGCAGCGTGATGCTACGCCGTGCCCGTCCGTGCTTACCAGCTCAGGCTGGCCGAGCAGGTTCGCGCCTGATGCTTCTATGACCTTGCACTCTCAAGCGTCACGAAGTCACATCCTTTCTCTCTCCGAAAACGACCCGCACAAGCGGCATGCACACAGGTCTCCTAGTGCCGGCCGTCGCAGTGGCGCCTCGACGTCGACAGGCAACCGGTCATCCGCGGGGCAGTCGCAATTTGCGTGCCATATGTGCCGTGGTGTGTGGTATGCTCTGAAGTCGCTGGGTCTTCATCTGCGGGCAAAGATGACCCACAGCCCCAAATACTGATTCAGCAGTACGACATCCGTACAGTACTTACTATGCGTCGCGACTGCGGCCTAGATGGCGAACAAGTGCTCGGGCTTGCTATCGTTATTTCTCTTTTGTTCTTGGAGCATGTGGAGTTTACGACTTTGATATGAACCTGTAGCGTACTAGATGTACTTCTAACCAGTGTCCCTGTATGGCGCATGATGCATGATTCTAGGCAATGTATGAGTACTTAGGACAGCGACCGGAAATATATGTTCGTTCTCGCAGCCAATCAGCGTGGCCGGCTTGGCGACGGGAATGCGTCAGGGAAGGTGACGCGCGAGCGGTGCCAAAGCGCGGCAGCTTGGACCAACTCCACACAGCACTCTCCCTCACAGTTCTCCGCGCGAGCAAGCCTCGATACCTCGCGCTGTCCTCTGCTATGCATCTACATTGAACTATCTCATCTATAATCTCGGAGACCTGTACACGCTGTTTCTCTTGAACATTTCCCGCACCGGGACATCTTTGGCCTTGACGCGTCTTCCTGCTATCTCCCGCACCCGTTATACGACTAGCGACGCTTTCATCACAGATGGGGGCACAGGACAACCACGGCAGGCCCTCAGCTCGTCAAATCTTCGAAGAAACTCTCTCCGGCGCGCGACCCCAGCCATACATCCCCCGCCTGCGTTCCGACCCGCCTCCGTTCCCGACCATCCCCCATAGCCTCTACGAGTACCGCAAGCTAGAAGGCAAAGATGAGCGGCGCGAGCGATTGCGTGCGGTATGGTCCAAGCTGCCCAAACGCGATGCTAGCCCTGTCGTGGACGAGGAGGCCATCGCGCAGGCGTACCCTGTCAAGAGCGGCGGGAACCTCACGGCGGAGAGTGCACGGCAGCTCGATGAGATGTATGAAGACGAGCTGCTCGGACGGTGCGGTGTGCATACGCGCGGACCGTTCTCAAGACGCGTGTCGTGGCCCGAGTTCGAGAAGTATGCGGATGCGAAGGAGACTGGTACGTATATCGCTGCTGCTGTCCGCTGGTATCGGGAAGTGGCTGAGCGCCGCGCGCAGAGCTGTGGCAGATCTTTCATGACGAACTGGACCTCGACGGAAACGGCCACCTCGAAGCGGACGAGCTAGAGCATGCTCTGTCAAGAGCTGGTACGTCGGCTCGTTTTGCTGGCGAGGAGGGCTATCCGTGCTGAACCGCTGCTAGGCATCAAACTCTCTCCTTCCACTTTGTCTGAATTCATCACTTTCCTCACTTCCTCGCCACACTCGCATGCTATCAGCTTCAAGGAGTTCCGGGACTTCCTGCTTCTGCTACCTCGCAAAGCGTCACCGGAAGAGATCTTCCGGTACTATGAGGTCAAGAAGTTCATGGGCGACGACGGAAGAGGCGCCGCACGCGTCAACATGGAAGGTAACGCGTCTCACTAATACTATTGCTGCTGGAGCGGTCTAACCGCTATATCCCTTCAAGGTGATGTGATGTTGAGCGCGGAAGACTTGTCGTTAGGACACCCACCGATCGCTTCTTCGTCGAAAGAATATCAAGCGATACCGGTTGACCATGATTCGCCATACGAAGACGAGGATGACGATGACCACTTGGAGGACTACGATGAAGAGCCACACCATAGCTGGCTGGGGGGCTCGACCGCGGTCAAGTTCCTTCTCGCTGGTGGCATTGCCGGGGCAGGTGAATCGCTTCGAGAACTTATGGCATGCATTGCTTAACATCCTGCAGTTTCGCGGACCTGTACTGCACCCTTTGACAGGCTGAAAATCTTCCTAATCACGCGACCACCAGAACTCGGCGGCACATCTCTTACAGGTCAAGCTCCCGCTCGAGGACTCAAGGCAATAGGCGGTGCCATCTCTCGAATATACGCTGAAGGCGGAGTCCTCGCCTTCTGGACAGGAAACGGCCTCTCGGTTGTGAAGATTCTGCCCGAGTCCGCCATCAAGTTCTTCTCCTACGAGTCATCAGTCAGTGGCTCACACTTCTTGGTTATTCTGTCTCCAACCCTTTGCCTGTGCAGAAACGCATGTTCGCCAAGTATGTGGACAACGTTGAAGATCCGCGGGAGATCAGCGGTGTGAGTCGATTCCTCTCTGGCGGAATAGGTGGTATCACCAGTCAACTATGTGAGTGACTTGATGATCCTCCATTACATGCGTTGACATTCCCCCAGCTATCTATCCAATAGAGACGCTCAAGGTGTGAAAGGAGGGTGTCGCATGGCGAGTACTTGCTAAAACGACCTACTTGCCTAGACGCAAATGATGAGTAGTGCCGAAGGACAACGACGTTCGCTCCGCGAAGCAGCCAACCGGGTATGGCAACTTGGCGGAGTACGAGCTTTCTACAGGGGTTTGGCCGTAAGCCTGCAAGCTTGTCATGCACGCAGGCCAGATCACTGACATTGTACCACATCAGATTGGCCTCGTCGGCGTTTTCCCGTGAGGTTCATGCGATTGCGTATTACAGCGTGGAAGCTAACCCATTGCAGATATTCCGCAATCGACATGAGTACCTTCGAGGCCCTCAAGCTCGCGTACCTCCGATCGACAGGCAAAGACGAGCCCGGTGTTCTCGCCCTCCTCGCGTTTGGCAGCGTTTCAGGGAGCGTCGGAGCTACAAGCGTATACCCCCTCAATCTTGTCAGAACGCGACTGCAGGCGTCCGGCTCGTCCGGACATCCAGAACGATATACCGGGTTTCTTGATGTCGTACAGAAGACGTACGCGCGCGACGGCTGGCGCGGATTCTATCGTGGCCTATTACCTACACTAGCGAAGGTGCGCGATCGTGTTTTCCGCGCATATCAGACTTGCTTGCTGAACATGCTCGGCCTCCTCGGAAACGTTCAGGTGGTCCCTGCCGTGTCTATATCGTATGTTGTGTATGAATCAAGCAAGTCAAAGTGAGTGCCCCAATTTTTTCCGCGCTTCCATCTGGCGTGGGCTGACGACCCGCACTTCGCAGGTTGGGCGTGTAGATGCTTTACCCATGCTGTCGGACATTTAGAGCTGTTTTCTTGTTATCATCTTCCAGTACCGTGCATTGTATTCTCTACCCCGCACATTACCCCCACAATACACTAATTTAGATACCGTACGCCCGCAATTGTCCCTCGTTCGGCGTAGCGAGCGAGCACGCATGATGCGACCTCCGCCTACACATGTCACTGACTTGGAGAAACTAGCGTACACATGCGTACACTGGTTACATAATCCACCAGCCTACGTCAGTCCCTGGATGGCGTTCAGTACTGCCACCATACATTTGCACGCACTCCATCGTCTCACTTAAAGCTTTTGCACTGCGGTTGTTATGGAATACAAGCCGCGATACTCTCAGCCATTCACATTGGAGGAGGCAAGGCTCCTGGCGGTGCCCATCATCACAGAAGGTCCCCCTTCTGATCTCGTAACCTTCACCTCGCTCATATGCGCGTATGCAGAGATCTCGCGTCTACAGAACTCTTTGTCGCACCTGCAGAGGACGCAGGAGGAACTCAAAGAAGCCCTCACCACCGCACCCGGTGACCCGGACCTTACTGAGGCCTTTGAGGAGAACGAAGTCGTCATGTGCGTAATACACCTCAGAATACATATATTGGCACCTCCTGATGGCCTCACAGTGGGTCACAGAACGAGAGGATCACGATGCTGCAAATTGTGCTGAATGAGAAAGGCGTACGAATGGGTGCCCACTACGATGTCCAAGGGACCCCGCGCCACCAAGCCCATGTCGATCATATAGAGTCAGAGGCGCAGCGAGATGCTTCCGCGGCGAGCCATGGGAGGCCGACGACAAGTAGTCCGAACTTCGAGAGCAGGATAGATGGAGACCCAGAGGGAGTGTATCTATAAGACGAGGCCCGCACGGGGCGGCGCCTCTCATGCGTCTCGATTAGCAGTTATGCCCTTACCGGTGGCTGGATGATGGCATGTCAGTACATGTCAGTTATCAAATCTGCCTACGTAACACGATGGCTTCAGGCTTGAACGGGTTCGGGTTCGAAACAAAGTGATCCTCGGCCGACTCAGCTGAGTGTATTACGCAACCACACAGTACAGGTTAAGTGTCAAGAACCACTACAAGACATAGACAGAAGGCAGAAAAAAACTTGAATCCGGCCGGTCGGTCAAGCCACAACTCACAGTCAGCCCTAGAGACCCCTAGAGACGACACTAGCGACGTTTGCGAGCCCTGTTCTTGGAGCTGCTAGGCTGAAGGAGCTGTAACACATCTCGGTCAAGTTAACCTACCAGGAGACCGTCTGCCGGACTGTTACCTTCTTCGACCCTGCGCCTGTATCTGTCACTGGAGCCTCAGTCTTGCGGGTAGACGCCCTCTGCTGCCTGTGAGTATAGCGTTATATCGAGCGAAAGGAGCGAATTTACCAAACGCTTGTAAGGCTTAGGAGCACCTTGGTCTGGAGGAGGCATTGGTGAGACTGTGTCCGGCTTGTTCCTCTTACCAAGGGAAGAAGGAGGGCTTGGCTTGCTAACTACGTTATGGTCGTCGTCAAAATCGAGAATTTCGTCCGAACAGTCGGTCGCAAGCCTGCTGAAGTTGGGCTTTCCGGATGGTTGGGCGACTGCACCGGTAAGGCCCCTTTGCGGTGGAACTTTGGGCGTGTGCGTCTGCTTGGCCGGTGTGACAGTGACCTGTGCGAGGGAATCGTGAGACGCCCTAACCGGAGTAGCGGCGGCTTTCGGCGGTGGGACGGGCTTCGAAGAGACTGTCTGATCGACGTTGGTCGTCGACTGCTCGGATCGTCAGGTCAGAAGAGCCCCTTGAAGCTGCAGCACTAGGGTTTTGATCAACACGAACCGTCTCGCCGTCCCTATCTGGAGCTTGTACCGGAGAGCTGCTCTGCCCGGACTGCGACATCCACGCTGCAGGGTCGATCATGGACCTATTCTCCTGAGCAACGGAAGCAGCCTTCGCTTTCTATATGGCAAGAGAGGTGAGCGAAGAAGCATCCTCAGAGGGACAGGGAATGACCTGAGCCTTGAGGTGCTTCGCCAGGGTGGACTCTAAGAGGTGAACCTTCGACCGCATCTCCTTGAGGGCGTTGTCTCGCTGCATATACGTCAGAACAACAGCGCTGGCGGCTGATAGTTGAGATACATACTCGGCGCAGCTCGTTGCGGTTAGCGACCAGCTCCTGCTCATGAATGGCTTGCGATGTCTGAATCAGAGTATGCACGAATGTCTTTTCCTCGTCGTTCTGCGGCAGGATGGTTAGACACTCCGTCTTGTAAAAGTACGATGCTGCAACGTACCAGATCTCCAACGCGATACCGAGAATCGATTGTCTTAGCCCGCAAGGTACTCTTCATCTCAGCGGCCTCAAGTGTAGCAACTCGACTCCTCAGAGTGCGTAAGTCTGCTTCGGTTTCCGGCGAGGGCAAGCGAGCGACTTGGAGTTGGTCACGCAAGTCGCGAAGCTCTTCATCGAGCCCCTTGATGCGTTCCTCCGCTGAGTTGGTTCGGGTTCGGGCTTCTTCGAGATCTCTGGTCAGTTGCTCTGATCGCTTCGCCTCCGCCTCCAGGCGTGCAACAGACATCGACTCCTGCTGTCTCAGCCTACCCGACTGTTCCTCCTGCATGGCACGCGAAGAAGCCTCCTCACGTCTGAGAGCTTCCTGCATGACCTCCATAGTAGCTTGGAGGCCTAGCTTTTGCTCTTGTAAGACGGATATTTCGCGGTCCAGCTTCGCCGTAGCTTCGGCAAGGGTTTTCTGACATAGTCGTCAGCCTCGCGGGCAGCCCGAAAGACTGGACAGACATACCGTGTGTGATGTTTCTGCAGCTAGTAAACGTTCCTGAATGTAGGCTGTAGTATGAGCGGCCGAAATCTTCATGACAGGCAAAGGGGCGCACCTGAACGTCGCCGACCGACTCTCGAGTCAATCTGAGAGTAACAGATTGATCTTCGAACCGTTCCTCGAGAGCCTGAGGGTTTGCGATCAACACTCGTACCGCTGTGAATGCGGGAGTGAAGAGATACCTGACAGCGCGAACAGGCTTGTGCGAGCCTGATGATGTTGATGAATTGAAAGTGAATGCAAGTGACAAAGGAGGAACTTACTCCCTGGCACGAACTTCTGTCTCTCGACGAGTCTCGTTCAGTGCGACACTCAACTCCCGAACTTTCTCATGGAGCGCTTGTCGTTCGCTAATCAACTTGTCGTTGTCGCTCGAAGCTGCTTCCGCGCGGGCAGTGCTCGTGCCCAGATCGCCCTGCAACCGTTGGATGACCTTGTTGGCCTCCGCAAGCTCTGTCTCTAGACGTCCGAGCCTGCGACGAATATCAACAACACATATTAGGCAACGCAGCACTACGCCCCACCTCGAGGTGCACTCCACAATCTGCGCATCCTTACTCGCATCATGCGCTGCCATTCCGGTGATAGCCATCTCCCTATCGGTAAGGGTCGCTTTGAGTATAGTGATCCTATGCATCGCATACTGAGCAATAATAATCGATCCAAGAGAACTTGTGACCTACTCTGTCTGGAGAGCACGCAATGACGATATGCAACCATCCTTCTCCTCGATGACGCGTTGGAGTCTCTCATTCCTCGTGTAGCCATGAGTGAATGAGTAGGCGAAGCGCTATCGAACGACTTACTCCGTTCGAACGGTGTTCAGTGAGTCCAATTCACCGTTTTTCTCGGAGATATGCACACGGAGCTCCTCGATCCTGTACGGAGGGGCGTAACGGTGTGTGTCATGAGAGCGTCTCCGGCAGCATATGAAGACATACCTTTCCCTTGCAGAGACGAACTTTGCCTCATAATCGGCAGCAGTAGTGAGAGCAACATGTAGATCTGTTTGCTGTTTCTTCAAGCAAGCTGCCATAGAGGAGATCTCTTCCGCTGGGAGCTTTGAGCTTAGTGGTGTTCTTTACGACCAGCTCGTGGAACGTACTCATGTTAGCAACGGTAGCGCTTGATTTGCAGAGCGTCGACCGTTCTTCCGCATGTATGCCCTCGAGCTCCGTGACCCGACTCTTGGCTTCAATCAACTCCCCTCCGACAGATTGCAAACGATCACGGAGAAGGTCCGCCACCTGTTGACCTGCGAACGCTCGAATCAAACGAGGGGCACATGAACCGCACTGAATCGCGTACTTTTCGAACACTCGAGCTCGAGCTCGGTCATGAGACTTCTGATCTCGGCGGACTTCTCCCAGCGTTCACCATGTTCTAGGTGAGGTTCAATGCCTGTACATACAAACGTGAGATCGGGTAACAAGCTCAGTACCAGTGCGCTGGACATACTTTTGATCGTATGCGATATCGTGTCCCGCAGCTCTTGCACATCCGCGAGAGAGGCGCGTACATCGTTCGTCACGTTGAACGAAGTATCGGATTGAGTCTTGAGCTCATTGACAGAGACTCGCAATGTCTCTAGGCTAGCATATATGCGGTCGGGAAGCGGGTATGCCAGAGGTGTAGGTGAACTCACCTCTTAGAGCTGGACTGCAAACTCTGCTTGGCAGCTTCTTTGACGGCCTTCAGTCGTTGAGCCAACTCGTCTTTCTCTTTCCGCACAGACTCTACTTGTTCGTGCAGGAACGTGATTTCTCGACGCTGGGGCCATTATATGCGTGCATATACAGAGTCTCAACAGCAGAGGAGCGCACCTGTTCCTCTATCTCGAACTTTGCACTTCTCAGATCGGTCGCACCGCGCATCATGATGGCAGATATGTCATCTTCTTGTCTTCCGGCAGAGCTCAGAACAGATACACTTCTTGACTGAGGGCGAGGAGTCACGTCGTCGTTGTGCGGTGCGGCATAGGCAGGTCCAAGAGCAGTGTCACTAGCAGGTTGCACGGAGAAGTACGGCGGCGGTTCATGAGATTCTTCTGCCATAGTATGTCAGCCCTTTGGCCAAGAGTCCTCGACGCGCAGCTACCTGGTTCTAGGCGTTGTCGAAGACTCTTTGCGGGCTTGCTTTGTGAGAATGGTCGCAGCTTGGGATACTCGGAGACATGAGGCGAGCGAGCGGGGGCAGCATTCACACCAGCCTTGGTCCGTAGTTGTCCGAGAGAGCTGACAGAGCGAGATACAAGCAATGCACCAGAGCCGTCTTTCTCAGATTGTCGATCTTCCCTGTCATGTACCTGCGGAGACAAGAACCTAGATTCAACACCAAGACGGCTGCGTTGGGACTCGGATTGACGAGCGCGTTGCATAGGGTCAAGGAACGTCGAGCTCGCAGGCGGGGAGTAATTCTCAGAGGTGGTATGTTCTTGCGGAGATTGATGGCGAAATACGGGTTCCCTCGATAATTGCATGTAGCGTCCAGGATGCGTCCCCGTGCCATGTTCTCCGGAAGGGGTTGACGGAGAGGGCCCGAAATGAGTTTGATGATTCTCGCCTCCAGGATCGGATGTTGAAAAAAGCGTCTTGCGCAAGAAACTGCCGTTCATGGCTGACAGTGCAAACGGTGGACAAAGGGCACGTAGTGGTCGAGAGCAAAGAGTCAAAAGACGCCAAAACGCGCCGCGTCCCCGCGCGTCGGTTGTACGACGCGTTCACGTGATCTTCGCGTCACTCTAGGCGACGGAGCCGTTTCCGTTCGCTTGTCTCCACCTAGCCACGGCCCACAACTTGCCTCCTGCACCCTTGTTGAGCCACTGCGGCCAGTCTCTTGGGAGCTATATCTCTCACACCTGCCCATCGCTTTGACCACCGCCTCGCCATTGGCTACGACACGCTAACGAGCATCGACCACACTCGCCAGCATCGCACCTCAGCAGTACGACATCAATTCGATGCCTGGGATAGTTCCTGAACCACCGGCTACTCTGCACAACGCGGCACTCTCTGGTGCTCAGAAGACGAACGCACGACCTACGCCAAGATCGCCTCGGGCCACTCCCGCTCAGGAGGGTGTCAAGGTGCAGAAGCACTGTGACTTCTACTTCGATGACGGCAACGTAATCATACGTGTGCGTTGCTTGGTCCGCCTCATCCGGTCCGGTGGCTTACTGATAGTTTTTAGGTTGAGAATACCCAGTACAAACTTCATCGGTCGCTCCTGGAGAGACACTCGCCCGTCTTCCGAGAGCTATTCACAGTCCCGCAACCTCACGATTCGTCCGAGGGTGTCTCCGAGGACAATCCAATAGTCTTGTTTGGCATTCAGGCTACCAATTTTACGCGACTGTTGCGGCTCCTCTACCCTCCGTATGTCGTCCGTGGCCCCAACCTTCCCCGCCACTAACCACATGTGCTTCTAGAGTGCTCGCAGACTGCCCGATAGCAACTGTCGATGAGTGGATGTCCATCTTCGAGCAGGCCGACCGCTGGCAAATGGACTACCTCCGCGAGTGCGCTCTCGCACGGTTACGGTCCTCGTACGTCCGCCCGGTGCACAAGCTCCTCTTCTGGACCCGCTATAATCTGCCTCTCAACGAGCTCATTCCGACCTATATGGAGATCATCTCACGATCGCAGCCGCTATCTCTAGAAGAGGCGGAGGAGCTCGGCCTACCCATGTCCGTCAAGATCGCCCAAGCCAGGGACCTTGTGCATAAGGAGGGTGCCTGCCAGTTCTGCAAGGGCGGATTCAGCGTGAAGGGAGACAGAGCGCTTGGCTCTATCATCGAGCGCGTGTTTGGACTGCCTCTCCCTGATCCTTCCTCTACGCCGGCGTAGCAGGCTTGAGCCACCGGGACCTTCGTATGAACACCCAATACTCTGCCATACTGTAAACCGCGACATAACCACTGGATAGGACGCAATAGCACGATACCTCTTTACTCCATTTCTATACTTACACGATCACGCCTTACTTATACTGTAATCCAGTTATGATCCCGACCTCTGCCAATCGTATACAACTTACCTTCCATATTCACCATCTCACTAGTATGACGTGCATCATATAATGCCAGGGATAACATGTAAGAGAATACGATGACCCACACAGGTTGCTGCAGAGTGAGTGGGTTATCGTGCCAGGAAGTCAGCCTCCATCTCCCGTACGTGTGGTTTTGAATCGGCTATGACTTTGATTACCATATATGGGTAGACGCGCTTCAACCTCGTGGCGGCCATGCACTTCGAATCGCAACGACGACGTTCGTTCATCCACTCTCCTCACCTGGCTCTGGCTGCACCATTTCCATGTCTCGCAGGAACGACTACCACACGTTACCTCAGGGCGAGCAATCCTTACAGGATGAAGAGGCGATCAGCGCCACCGGCGAAGGCGACGAGGAGATGGAAGACGCTGTGGATCAGGAGGAGGGCTACAGTGCGTATACACGCCCGTTATCGCACCCACTGCGACTCTAACATGCAAGGTTTCATCGCTCTGTGTTGGGCTCCTCTACGCGATCTATCTGTGAACCGCCGCGTGCTGTGCAGGCTCCTCGACACCTACTTCGACTCTAACATGGATAAGCTGGTTTTGCTCTCTACCAGGACACGAGTACTTCTGCGAGGTTGCTGAAGAGTTCATCGAAGACGACTTCAACCTCACCGGGCTTAATGTGATGGTGCCGTTCTGGAAGGAGGCTATGGAAATGGTTCTGGATATGGAGCCAGGTACGTTGGACCAGCTATGAGACCCGCACACATATCCATAACGCGCACTATTCCCCAGATGAGGATACATCCAAAATCCCCGACGTATCGATTGTGGAGGCTTCTGCTGAACTGCTGTATGGACTCTGCCATCAACGTTTCATCCTCACCAGGGCCGGCTTGCAGGCAATGGTGAGCCCTTACGACCGTGCATCATCTCGACGCAGCTCATGGACGCGTTCTTCCCCAGGTTGACAAGTACGAGGCCGGTGTATTCGGCTCCTGCCCCCGCGTTTACTGCAACGGTTGCAACGTTGTCCCCTGTGGACGTTCCGATCTTCCCGGAACGGACACCGTCAAGCTCTTCTGTCCAAACTGTAACGATATCTATACACCACCCAGCAGTAGGTTCCAGGGCGTCGACGGTACGTGTGAGGTATGATAACTTGTCCATTGAAAAGCTAACTTCGGTCTTCTAGGCGCGTTCTTTGGAACTACGTTCGCACACCTGTTCTTCCAGAGCTACCGGGAGCTTGCTCCCGCGCCCTTCTGGAAACCTGCTTCGCCTTCCTCCACATCACCCCGCTCGTCCGCGAGCTCATCCTCCAACCAGCCTGCGTTCGTCAACCCGAACCCATATGGCGGACAGAAGCGTGCCGCAGGCAAGGTCTACGTCCCGAAGATCTACGGGTTCCGAGTCAGCGAGAGGGCGAAGTGCGGCCCGCGAATGCAGTGGATGAGGCTTCGTCCCGAGAACCCAGATGAGTTGGATCTGGTCGACTGGCGAGGACGTTGGATAGACGACAACGACCACTACGAAGATGACGAAGAACACATAGACGAGGATCGGCCGATGGAGGACTTCGACCCTGTAAGTCTGTCTACAAAGCTCACCGCTAGCGCACGCTCATTGACCACACGGCAGGATGCTCAGGATGACGATGACGAGGAGGAGGAGGAGGAAGAGGAGGAAGCGAACGACTCAGTCATGCAGGGACGGAGTGTGTCGACCTCGTTCTCTGCTCTGCGGTCGCCAACGCCGACCAACCCTCCAGATTCGCCGGCGTCTACCGGACCCCCGCAGACACCTCGCGATGATGCAGCTACGAAGTGTGCTGCTTTTTCTCCCCCTCCATCGGGTGGAAAGTTGCGCGTTGTGCGCCAGTGGATCCCGAGGGGTGCCAGTGCTAGAGCACAGGTCTGTTGATGGACCTATATCTTTGACTTATTATATCCTCATTTACTGAACCCACCGTGTTCGACGACTGTACACAATTCCTCCTTTGCTCATGGTCGCTAGGTAGAGCATCCCTTTATTCCCGCGAGGTACACTACTAGGTAGTAGATAAGAAGTATCATGTCCCAAACGCCTGTGGGAATATCATGTCCCGATTGAGCGTGGAACTGTACAGCAGGTGCCAGCCACCCGTCTGATGTCACGTGTGACACCAGAAGTGTATCGTCCCCGACAGCCCATACAGCAACCAGCAGCGTCAAGACTTCAAGAAAATGGCCCGCAGCAGTGAGTGTCCGCGCAGAATGACTGTTTGAAGGCTCCTGACGATTGCTTTGCATGTTGTTGCATGCAATCCTGCCAGACCTCCGTCACGGTCTCAACAAGGGCCACCCCACGACTCCCATCCCTAAGACGGTCCGCCCCAGCCAGCGGAAGGGCATCCAGTCCTCGCGCACCAAGTTTGTGCGCTCTGTTGTCCGGGAGGTCGTTGGTTTCTCGCCTTACGAGCGTCGGGTTATGGAGCTGTTGAGGAACTCGAAGGTGCGTTTGCATATAGGCTCACTTATCTTCAAGGCGATTAAAAGGCGTCTGGCCGGGCTTGTAGGATAAGAAGGCGAGGAAGCTGACGAAGAAGCGGGTGAGTGCCAGCGATCTGTGTTTGCGGGGGACGACCGTATGCTCATGCACCGATTTTGCGTACTTCAGCTGGGCACGCTCCTCCGCTCCAAGCGCAAGCTCGAGGAGCTCGGCAACATCATCCAGGAGAGCAGGAGGGCGCACTAAAAGGACGGCGTGCAGGGCAGAACACCTCCACCACCCGCTCCGCACACCGCGCTGCACTTTGCCAGGGCATATCGGGCTCGTCGACTTCATGATGCTATGCCATTCGTTGTAACTCTATGCGATACTATACAATGCCGGACCCCATGCGCGCATCCTCTCATCCGCGGCTTTTTGCACGTCGGCCCCGAATCTCCTTCAGCAACTGGACGTACCCGCTGCTTCATGACATCCATATGGGTTTTGGCTCCGTTGTCTCGTCAAAGCTCCCCTTCTCGAACCGGTCCTGTGGCACTGGCTAGGGGTTCGTTGCTTCAACATGTTTCGTCGATGTGCCGATGACATCGATGCAGTCAGTCTGACTCGTGTGCGCCTGAGACCGTACTGTACGCCCGAGACCGACAGACCGAGGCCGTGGTGCTCCGTAATATTCTCTCTGTCAGCGGTAGCATTCTTCCACCCCTCGTGGAGCCTCGTGGTTACTAACCCCGACAAGGACGGCTGTGCCCGTTACCACAAAGGGGACGTAGTCGTCTATGCCGGGTATGTACGTCGCCACGAGAGCACTGAGCGATTCCCCGGCTTATGCAGCTGCGATCGCGTGCAGCCCATGACGAGCGTCGGACGCTATCGGAAGGGACAGGATTCGCAAGCGTGCCGAGACGCACAAGTGACAAGAGGATCGGCTTCTCGATTCCTGAAACAGTGGTTGGCTACAGCATGGAAGCTGGGGCACCTGGCGTCCAGTGCGCGAGAGACAGAGGTTTGCTGCGGCCCAGAGGCGAGGCGCAAGCACAGTCGGGGTCGGACTGGGCTTGGCTGCGACGGGGGTCGGAATGGGGGAGGTTTGCAAGCGTGTGGACGTAAGCCGTGTGCGCTCGCCGGCACGGGCCGACACGAGTGGTGATGCCGCTTAGAGGGCAGAACAGAAAAATCAAAGAAGGCGTTGAGACCGGGCGCTCCTATGTATTTGAGGCCAGTCAGCCTCGCGCCCGGGCTCCCTTCCTCCTCTGCTTTATGGCCATGTCCGCCTCCCTCTGCCCGCCCGCTCTTCCGCCCAGCAGACACCGCGCGTCCTCCACAAATGTCCGCCCCCCGCTGACCCTTGCCTCCCTCGGCCGCCGTCGCTCCTCCTCCCTCGTAGCCATCCCCCCGACGCCCTCAGACCCCTCCTCGTCCATGCCCCCGACGCCCCACGCGAAGGCCCTCCCGGCCCTCTCCCTCTCCATTCCGCCACTGCGCGACACCCCGACGCCACAGTCTCAACTTGCCTCCATGTTCTCCAGATGGGTCCAGTCGATGCACCTGTCGTCAGACCATACTTTCCCCTCATCAGCGTCAACACCGTCCTCACACAGTCGTGCGAGCACAGACGACTCGTCCATCCTTCCCTTGTCCGCGTCCCCATCGAGTTCGTACTTTGGGGACGACTTGTTCACGGAGAAGCCGCAGCCCAAGGCGAAGGGCAGCCTGTGGGAAGGCCATCCATCAGTACGTGTTCTCTCGCGTCCTTCGCGTGATCGCATGCTCATTCACTTCCCGCTCGCGTTGTTCGCCTTCCATAGGTGCATTCCCCGGTGCTTTTCGTGCTCATCCTCTTCCCATTATCGACTGCGCTTGTCGCGCTATGCATGTCAACACTTCCCATCACCATGTCCTGGCCGCGGACTCTCCCCGATCTTGCGCAGCTCGGAAGAGAGCTCCATGGCTATACACAGAGTGGCCCTCTGTCCATCGCCCATGTCATAGCTGTCATCTCCGTAGTCACCATCTGGATGCACAGTTGGTCAGTACCTGGGAGCGTGTTGGCTGTGAGTACATCGTGCTACCCGTTATGCGTTCACGCTGACACCGCTCGTGTCACTTAGAACGTGTTGTCGGGAGCACTCTTTCCTCCGGCTCTCGCGGTCCTTCTCCTCACGTTGCTCACGACGTTGGGGTCGCTGTCAGCCAGCGTTTTGGCGGCTCCGCTTGGGCCGTTCCTGACCCGCCTCATGCCTCGTCCGCTCGAAATGACGCGCTCTGTGCTAGAGGGTGACGACTCAAAGGCCGAGACTACCGCACCATGGGTGCGCTTGTCGATACTTCGACTCATTGGAGTCGTCCCATGGTCGGGGATCAACATCGCGTGCGGTGTCTGTGGAGTCGCGGTGTGGGATTGTTTCCTCGGTGCCTTGATAGGCTCATTACCGTGGACGGCAGTCACTTGCCAAATCGGTGACATTCTGCAAACCTTGGCGACTAACCCCCGTCCAACGTCGCAGTCGGTGCAGTCCATCCTGACGTCACCCGAGATTGTCACAAAGCTCGCCCTTCTGTCCTTCCTCTCCCTCGCGCCCATACTCGGAAGGAACCACCTGCGGGCCTGGCTCTCCCAGCAAACGCCAGTGGAGGTGGCGGTCGCCACAGCAGAGGAGCGGGCGACGCGGTGGGCGTGGGTCAAGGAGTGGCAGAGCCGCATGCGTTCGTCATCGCGAACACGTACACCGTCGGCAGCGCAGAAGGAATTGGAGACGCTCATTCGGGAGAAGGAGAGCCTTCCCCTCTGAACATGGCCGTCGATCTCCTATCTCCCGGGTTCGCTCTCCGTCCTCGTCCGACTACCACCATGCTGTCGCGTCGGCCCCCGAACCGCCTGGTCCGCCCGCACTTATCGCAACCCATCATCCCTGCTTTCTTGCACATAGATATCCCGCGCCACACGTTACGCATCGTAGCAGTGTGCTACCCACGGCATGCTCACGACTCGACCTAATGACGACTCTACCCTAATGACACGCTAGACGACCAAACAACTGCTTTCCTGAGGTCTGGACCTTACACCGCGCAAGCTACTGTCAACGGGCAGCCCCGCTACCATTGCCACCTGCGTCATCGTCTCTACACGTTCGCACTTGCTTTCCCTGGCCACACTCGTGGTACCCTGCTACCATACATTCCCAAGCATTCTCTGCATATATCCTAATTCACCCACACAGTGCTCCCTCTTGGTGTTATATTTATCCGACCATGACACTGCTCCGCTTCTGCTGCACTGCAGACACTCCATACATACATAGGCCCGAGCCCCGCCACCATGCGCCTCGTCCGTCCCTTC
This sequence comes from Polyporus arcularius HHB13444, assembly GCA_004369055.1. Taxonomy (NCBI): domain Eukaryota; kingdom Fungi; phylum Basidiomycota; class Agaricomycetes; order Polyporales; family Polyporaceae; genus Polyporus; species Polyporus arcularius. Next base: position 60,592 of record ML211019.1, on the reverse strand, counting down.
CTGCCCCTTCCCATTCGTTTGCATACTAGTTCCTTTCGTTGTCAATACTCTTCATATTGCATACTGCGTGTCTGGGGTTGTTTTCCTGGTTACTCGGCTTCTGCCAGTGTTCGCGCTGTCCATATTCCGTTACTCTGTTCTGTTGTTCCTGCGCCTTCGGGAAGAGGCAGAAAAGGCTTGGACCGGCTCCTGATCGCACGGGCTCGGTGACCGTCACTGTAGTTAACTCGACTTGTAGTATACTGGACCCATCGCACCATGTTTCCTAAGAGTCAAAGAATAAAATTCCAAAACGAATACCACGCGTGCTGTGTACGGATCGAGTGTTCACATCGAACAGAACAGTTGGAGGAGGCTGCGCAATCTTGTGAAGTCTTGTACGAGAGATGGAAGATCATGCGTCCTTGTTGTTCGTTGTTCGAGGGTATCATCAGAAGTCGTATCTACATGTGGACTGTCTACTGACATGTCCTGCGCCAATCGAAGGCCCAAGGATCACAGCGAGAAGCAGCTGGCTCACCAGCCAGCTCAGCGACACGTATATCCAAGCGCGCCGCCCGTCGAGTGCATCAACCTCGGCGGCGAAGGTGCTGACGGTCGTCAGGCAGCCACAGAACCCGTCAGAAAGCCCCCTCAACACCCCACAGGCGTTCGCGCTGAGCGGCCCAGGGTGCTGGATGGTCTGCAGGACCTGGAACGTGCCGAGGAGCGCGGTGCCCAGGGTGTTCGCGGCGAACGTGCCGAGCGGGAAGAGCTTGAGGCGGGGGTTGAGGAAGATGGAGAGGAGGTAGCGCGAGAGCGTGCCGGGGAAGGAGAAGAGCAGCGCGGCGGTCACTTCGTGGCGGTAGCGCGCCGGGAGCTCGAAGTAGGCGGGGTATGCGGCGGCGTAGATGAGGACGCCGAGGGCGGAGAGGGTGTAGCGGATGCGCCGGGGTGGTGTGCGCAGGGTGGGGAGAAGGGGTGCCGCTAGGGTGGCGAGGTGTGCGCCGAAGGAGACGGCGGAGAGAGATATGGCGAGGGTGAAGACGGTCTTGCCAATGCCGTCTATTGCCTGCAGGGACATGCGAAGGTCAGCTCGCGATACCACAGGAAGACGTTGTCTCGTTCACTAACGTCTCGGAACCAGTCTCGATGAGAAGCTGTGCCGTTAATCCACGACTCGAAGATGTCGAGTTGCCACCCGGAGAAAGTGGTTAACGAGCCGCAGAATCCGGTCGTAACGGCAGTGTATAAAGGCCCGTAACTGCAAGACGGCGCGCATTCAACTTGAGTTACAACTATGAAACATGGTCACTCACAACTGACCAAAGGGCTCCTTCAAACCAAGCGCGAAACCCATGATCAGACACCCCGCGGCCTGCACCCAAGCCAAGGGGAAGATACTCCGGCCGTCATACGTCGTGATCGCTTGCAGCCCCAGCCGTGCGAGAACGCCAAATATCGACGCGGGCATGAGCAGCGCGAGCACCGGGAACGACAGCGGACGATAGGTCTTGGACGGGGGGATCTTCTCAGCCTCGCTCGGGGGTCGGTCAATCGACGCGAGCTCCTCCGCGTCCTGCACTGACGTATGGCGAGCGAGGACCTCGCCAACGTCGCTGCGGCCCCGATGCAGGCTTCTGCTCCTCCTCGAGCTCGCGCTTCGACGCGCGGGTGGGTTGTGCTGGGCGTGCGCGTCCTCGGAGACGGTGCGACTCGAATCATCGTCTGTCCTCTTGCCGGATTCAGGAGTGCCAGTGGGTGCGTGCGCGTCGACGGCCATGTCGCTTTGCTCGAGAACCCCACCACAGAGTTGGACAGTCTGCAGCTAAGCGCAAGCAGCCGGGCAGCAGAAAGGGTGTGCGAAGGAAGACCTCGAGGACATGATGGTACAAACTTACTTCGAAGGCGCAAGCCGCCGGCGGCCAAAATAGCTCGGACTGGAGTCCACCATGTACATACCTACCTCGCAAGTACACACTCCCTGCCACAGCTCGAGGAGCAGACGTTCTCAAAACCCCAATGTGTGCTCGAGGTTGAACCTTTCGCCGCCAGAGCATGCGAATGCGGAAATTCCGTCGCGGTCTCCGCTGACCAGCAGTTTCGGTAACCGACTCGCCGCGACTCGGACTAGCGGCGAGTCTTGGACGACATACCGGCTTCCGGGCAGACCTCGATGGAGACAGGGCCCATTGCTGTGACGGCTGCGCTGCTGTTCGGTGCGCTATTCGCCCTACTGTCTGGTTATGAGATGCTGTTCTCCAGGAAATGGGACCCTAAGGGCAAGGTGACTGCGTCTCGTTTGCACCCCACCACCGCGGCTTCACTGACCAGGGTCTTTACAGCATTGCTTCCTAACTGGCGGATCCTCGGGTGCCGGTCTTGCCCTTGCAATAGCGTTGGCAAAGGCGGGCGCACACGTCTCCATCGTAGCTCGGAATCAGGAGCGGCTGCAAAGGGCACTCGAAGAAGTCGAGGTGAGCACTGTGCCGCCCTTTCCCTCTTTCCGCTACCCGTGTATGCTCCAGAAAGCACGCAAGAGCCCCGAACAGGTCTTCCGCTGCTACTCCTTCCCCGTCAACACCGAGGATGGTTCTGCCGCCGCGATCAAGGCTGCGAGTGAGCCTTATGGCGGACGCTGCCCGGACGCGTTCTTCCTCTGTGCGGGCGCGTCTCGGCCTGGGTTCTTCGTCGAGCAGAGCGAAGACTCCATCAAGCGGGGCATGGAGCAGACATACTATGCACAAGCTTTCACCGCCCTGGTCCGTCCCTGGCACGCGGTTCTCCATTACGTCTCTCCCTCATGCGTGCTCGGCAGGCGGCGACCAAGGCCATGGTGAAGCAGGGCATCAAGGGCAAGGTCGTCTTCTGCTCGTCCATCCTCGGCTATTTTTCCATGGTCGGCTACTCGACTTACTCACCTGGCAAGTTCGCACTCCGAGGTCAGTGCATCCGAACTTCGTGCCCCTGGCCTGCAGCCAAACTGACAGCCGTGCAGGCCTCGCGGAAACGCTGCAGTCTGAGTTCATGCTGTATGGCATCGAAGTCCACCTCGCCATGCCCGGGACGATGTACACGAAGGGATACGAGGAGGAGAACGTGGGGAAGCCGAAGATCACACTCAAGCTCGAGGAGACGGACGACGGCGCGAGGCCCGAGCACGTCGCAGACGTCATTCTGAAAGGTGCGTACTGTCCTTCCGCCGATGCATAGCGTTGCCGACCCCATGGCAGGTGTGAGGAACGGGAAGTTCCACATCACTGTGGACTTCATTGGGCACGTCTTCCGGGCTTCCTCTGCGGGAGCGTCTGTGCGGAACAGCTATGCTTTCGACTGGATTTATGGCTTGATTGGTTATGTGAGTGTGGTGGTGGCTTTGTCTCTGCTGTGGTGCTCAACGGCAGTTTTGTAGGTCGCCCTGCCTGTATGGCGGAAGTCGGTAGACACAACGGTCACCAAGCATCGGGCGGAGCACGAGGAATATCTGCGCGAGCGAGGCTTGCTCTCTTCGTGACGAGACACACATGTTATCACCGTTGTGTAATTTGTAGTAGCCACACACTAGCGATGCGTTTGTTCAGACCACTGAGACAAGCACCAAGTCGCGCACAGGATGAACTGGATTCGGAACAAGGGACTGCATGAATTGATGGGAGATGTGTGGAGGAGCGAAGCTTGTAATCTACGAGTCGTCCGAAGAGCGAAACTACAAGCATTATTAACCTCCTACTTCTCTCGCTCTTGGTCCTGCCATTTAGCAACTCGACGTCTGTGAGCGTATAGGTTGCCTGGGTAGTAAAGGGACCGACATGTAAGATTGAGGACGGCAGCGGCGACGTTCACGCTGAAAAAGCAGGCAGTTCAGGGCAGGCGGCTGGCAGTGCGACCGGAGCGCGCACACGGGGCCGGGGCAGCCGTGTGCAGTGTGCAAGCGAGACGCGTCTTGAGTGCGCTCCGCCGACCCGCACTGGGACAGCAGCACGCCGTCAGCTCTCTATCGCGATGGAACGCTGCCCCTGAGCCCATCTAGCCCCGCGCTGTAGCCTATGAACCCCGCCGCCTTCTTGCTCTGAGCCGCCACCTTCTCTGCACCCGCCTCCCTCTGCCCTACATCACCCTCCTGCCCGTGTCAGCCCCGAGCCCGTCCCTTGTTCCCGCACCATGTCCTGCCTCCGCGCGAGCAGACCCTCCACCGCCCTCCCGTGGGCCTACTGGGTCATATTCGGCCTCTACGAGCCTGCACTCTCCATCTCTGGTTTTCTCGGTGCCCTCTTCGACCCCAAGAAGGTACGTTTCCCCCGCACTCTGTCCCTGCGTCCCGCCGACCAACCTCGCCGCCCTCTGCAGGCACACGATGCCCAGGCACCCTGGCCGTCTGGGAGCGCACCCCCGGGGCCGCTATCCCGCGCGACGCAAGTCACCATGCTGCAACTCGCTCACGTCGTAGGCCTCCTCGGCCTCATCAACTTCTTCGTCCTCGGAGCGGCGCGCAAATACCTCTTCGCACATCCCGTGCTGCAGGAGAAGATAGTCTGCGCCCTCCTCACCCCGCTCCTCATCGCGGACGTCGTGCACATCAGCATAACATGGTGCGCCCTGGGCGAGAGCCGGTGGCATTTTTGGGATTGGAGTGGGCTGCTGTGGATCACGTTCTTGACGGGCTTCAGCTTGCTTGTGCCAAGGATCGCATGGCACCTTGGCATCGGGCGATATGTCGATAGACGGGACGGGCAGGCGTGCAGGAAGTCGTAGCCGTGTAGCCATTAGGGGGCGGAGGAGCGGAGTCGGACTTCACTATCAATGGTATTATAATGCGATATTTAGTATACGTTACACTGCGTGGTACACCTACCCTACGGACGCGTTTGGACACCTTGCATGCATTTGGGCGTGGCTTTGTAGGGCGATCTGCAGATAGACTCGGGTCAGCAAAGCCTCCTTAGTTTACTTGGTTGTATATAGAAGAGCATCGCCCGTCATATTAGATCAAGAAAAAAATCACCGGAAACCATTTGTCCCCGCAGGGACGTAACAGCATGGCTTCCTCACATACCACGTTATAGTCATTCGGACAGCTCAAGCAAGTGCTGTGACGCAGCCAAGGGACAAGACACTCACCCAGACCCAGATACAGTAGTGCCGCGTCCGCCCATGCTCAACCTCCGACCACCTCCGGACCCCGTGGTCGGTCGACAAGCCACATCAAGGCGATGGCGTATCTTTTGAGGAGTTCGCAGCAGGAGCGATGCGATTGCGGCGCCTCATGTCCCAGTAGTCCAGGGCCCAGGACTGGAACAGACCAAATGTCGCCGACGTGACCCAATACAGCTGCACACTCTGCAAATACACAGGAGACGCGTCAGCCACACGAGCGTTCCGACCCAGAACGCAGCAGGCATGCTGCAGGGACGACTCACTCCAGGGACCATCGCCGCAAGGAGGATCCGGCCGACGGAGAGCATCCGGAGCGCAGTCTGGTAGATCTTGCGCGGCTCGAGTATTTGCTCGCCCTTTTCGCGCCGTTCTGCCGTCCACTTGGCCACCTTCTGCTCTCGCTCGAGCACTTCCGCATTGACGAACCAGCGCGCGCTCTCGACGTTCGCGAGCGTGATGACGCCGAGGAGGATGGGGAGCGTAGCGGTGGAGTCGGCGTGTGCGAGAGAGGTGAGTGTGAAGAACGACTCGGAGTCGAGCACCGTCGGCGCGGCGGACACGCGCGAGAGCACCATGGTCGTGCCCACGAACAGCGGTATTTGTGTGACGATGGGCATGAGTATCGTCGGTAGAGGAGACGCGTTGTGTTGCGCCAGCAGCTCTTTCCGCCGGGCAGCAGCCTGCGACAGGAGTCAGTGCACGCACGGGACGCTCGGATATGACACCTACTATTGGTTTTGTCCGCTTCACTATCTCCGCAACAACGGCTTGCTTGTCCCCGCGGAAGCCATCCTGCTTCATATCCTGTTGGACGCGTTTATGTATTGAAGACATCTCGCTCTTGAGCTGAGGGATGACGATGTTCTCTGCACGCCATTGTCGGTTCTTCGCCTACACACGTCGATGAGCACAAAAGAGAAATAGAGAATGATGAGTACGTGCCCAAACGGAGAAGGGCACAGTGAAAACCAGACGTGTCGCGACCGTGACTAGGATGATGGTGCTGGCGTATGGGGGCCATCCAGGAGGAAAGGGGAGCGCAATAGCCAAATCCAGGAAGCCGTCAGAGAGACCTTGAAATGCGGATGAAATGAACGTTCTGCGGGGGATTGGCCGACGTGGTGGCCATCGGAATGCACGCAGAGGGGGACGGAGAGTTGCCAGAGCAGTCCTGGTGGAAAGCATCGTGTGGGCATTCCAAGCGCCCGTGAACGTGCTCTTTCCACCCGCTTGGTCCAGGCCGCTCCAAGTTCACTCAACGGGCGGGGTCTTCTTGCAGTGGCAAGGCGAGTTCGTCACACCAGTTCATGAGTTTTACAACGCCCGAATAGCATATCGAAGTGCGTATGGAAGTCATGCATGTGCTATAGGGCATGTGATGGTCATAACTACAGCGAACTCCGAGCTCCCTCGCCAAGTCCTCTCCCTCTCCCTGTGAACCTCTGACCCGCTTAGAAGACAAGCTGGTGAGGGAACTGGCCCTTCGAGAGACCGAACGTCGACTTGATGTACTTCTGGAGGTTCTCGGTCTTCTTGATGGCGGCGACGACGGCAGCATCAACCGCCTTCTGGTCTGCCGCCTTCGACTCGGGGAACGCAGCCTTCTTCTTCGGCTGGCCCTCCTCGAAGAACTCCTCCTCAGCGGAACGGGAGCCCTTCTTCGCGTCCTTCGCGAAGTATGCGTCGTTGATTTTCTCGTCAACCTGAACCAGTAGATCAGTGACACATTCACCATTTCGAGCCCATCAGACAAGGTCTCCCCAGGTCTCCCATCATATTGAGCTGAATGCGGAGGACATACCTTGAAGTCGCCAAGGTCGACCTTGGTGGAGGTGGCAATCACGTATGCCTGGTTCACCCTCCGGAGGGGAACACCGTTGACCTTGTAGGGACCGGTGACCAGCAGCAATCCGCTCGCCAACTGCTTCAAGAACACCACCCGCTTGCCTGCGAAGCGACCCGCGAGAAGGATGAGGACGGTGCCGGGTGTGATGGAGGAGCGGAGCTTCGCGGGCTTGGGGTGTTTACGGCTCTTCTTAGGTTGGCGGACATCCTCAGCGGGGTAGAAACGGGGCGCCTTCTTGGTGGGGACGATGCGCGTCGAGCCGTTCTTCTCGCCGCCGACAGAAACCTCCTTGGTTGCGGGGGTCTCAGCCTCAATGGGCTTGTCAGACTTTTTGAGGCCCTTGTAGAGACCGCGGCGGGCGAAGACGGAGGAGCGGGAGAGGCGGCCGACGCCGGGGACGAGTTCCTTGCTGCGGGCCATCTGTTGAGAGCGAGAATGAGTACGAAGAACAGAGGTTCACCAAGCAGTCCTGGGTACATCCGTCCGCGCAACCGTCAATCCAGCCCAATCCACCGCGACTTCTCATCCAGCATTCCTCCCAAGCATTCCAACCCATCCAGGCCATCCATTCGCACCGTCATACAGCAAGAAGGCGTACTCACAGCGTCGAGGTTGGGTCTTGAGTGTTGCGGCCTTGTTGATACCGTCGGACGATTTTGCGAGGCGACGCGCGCGACCGGCGGCTACTCTGCCCGATTTGGTGTGCAGGCGCCCATAATGATGGGCGCCTGATGACGTTTCTACTGACCGTCAACGCTACCGCGAGCAGTGACGCAACTTGACTCACTCGACCTACTTAAATATCTGTCTAACGGAAGGCAGTCTCTCGTTATTCACGTACAGACTTATAATAACAGGCCACCATGGGAGCCCCACTGGATGACAGTCAGTGGTCGTGTCCCGCTGGCCCCTTCTCATGCTGATATAAGTACTTTAGCAGAAGATGAGCGCTGCATGGTGTGGCTGGACATAGACAACACCTTGTATTCGGCCAGTGCAGGCATTTCCCATGCGATGGGAGAGCGCATTCATGGTTAGAACCTTGTTACAATGAACATGGCAGCCTGAAATTGATGGCAGAAACCCCGCAGCCTACTTCGTCGGAATGGGCCTCCCAGACGAGGAGGCATCGAAGCTTCATCACAGGTACTACTCGCAATATGGTCTTGCTATTCGAGGACTTGTGCGCCATCACGAAATTGGTAGGATTCTATCACAATATCTTGCTTGCGAGTGGGCTCACCCTTACTCCGTCAGATCCCCTTGACTTCGATCGCAAGTGCGACGGATCTTTGCCTCTCGAGGAGCTCCTGAAACCAGATCCTGGACTGCGGCAATTGCTGCAAGACATAGATCGCACCAAAGCGCGAGTATGGGGTCTTACGAATGCCTACCACACGGTACGTTATGGCCGGGGGCGAGAGCCTTAGTGCGACGCTGACACTAGTCCCTCATCCACAGCACGCGTCCCGCGTCCTCCGTATCCTTGGGATCGACGATCTCGTAGAAGGCATCGTCTTCTGCGACTACTCCAACCCAAACTTCAACTGCAAACCGGAACCCGAATTTTACCACAATGTTGGTGGCCACCTGCGCACAGCAGCCATGTGTCATACTAACGACCTCATGCAGGCTATGAAAGTTGCGAACGTTTCTGATCCGGCGAAGTGCTACTTCGTAGACGACAGTCTCGCGAACGTGAAAGCCGCTCGCGGGCTAGGCTGGGGACACTGCGTACACTTCTGCGAACGCGGCTTACTACACGTTGAAGGCGGGAAGCCAAAGTATATCGGCAGTGACATCAGGGAGGGAACTGACACGGAGGGCATAGTTGCCGTCTCCAAGCTCGATGAGCTGAGAACGGTATGGCCGGATATACTCAAGCATTGACGGGTACTGGCCGGGTCTCACGTAGATACCAACGTTATATGTGTATTGCTAGGTATACCCCACATAGATGGGTTGATGTTACAATGTATGAAGAGAATGGCTGCCCTACCATATAACGAATAGTCCATTGTGAATGTACTGGTACACTGATGCGTTGCAACGCAGTCAGAACAGCATCACGGCGACAACCTGTGCGGACTCTGTCGCCTCAAGTATAATACCATCGTACCCGAACAGACCTGAGCGCGTCGTCAGAATGGGATGAGATCGAGCCAGTTGGAAACTCACGGGTGGTCGAACTCGGCAGTCGGAGGCCATCTTCGTCGTCTGTCCGATTAAGGATCATGGAGGGAGGTGCTTCACCCGGAGCGATAAAATGGTGAATCTCCTCCACCTGCGCACAGCAGTTCAGCGTGTGTTTTCAACAAGAAGGGGCAGACGAACCCGTTCAAAGAAGCGCTTCCGTGGTGGTGACTCTGCGCAAACGGTAAGCCTTAACATCATTGTGAAGTACAAGTACATAGATACTCGCCGTCTTCGTCATCTTCCGGTCTACCTTGGATCTCCCATGGACATCGCTTGTACCGTTGGAACAACGGCGTCCCGGGCTGGTGCCGGGTGAGAAGTGGTGTCAACATACGACGACGTGGTAGGGCTCACGACATTGGAATGGAGGACAATCTTCTTCACGGTATGAGTGGAGCCTGATATGAGGAAGTCGATGCCATGTTGCTGATAGTTGTAGAAATCTGGGTTACGCTCGTTTAGCAACAGTGGGCAAACATGTCGCGCGGAGACGATTTCTCACAATCCACATCTGTGTCGACTTCTGCCTGGCCATTGCGCGAGTGGATTGTCATTCTATCATCTTCCTTGTAATGTGTCCGGAGAGGCGGACCAAGGTCGCATATCAAATCTTGCGCGGTACTGGAGCCCAGAAGTACTCGTATCGTCGGTGAGCCAGAGGGATAGAAGTCTAAGTCAACGCCTTCATGAACCTGCGATGATGCTGAATGACTGCGTGGAAGACGTGTGGGGAGACGGTTCACCTTGACGATGGCCCTGAACAACTCACCCACCATGACGGGACATTCTGTCACCTCGTCGAGTGCATCCCGCAGCTCGCCCTCCTCGCTCTTCTGGGAGATGATCACCCTCTTGACCTCCTGCTGTCGGTCATCTGATTGCGATGTTGGGCTCTTCAGGCTGTCGCCCCTGCCGTCCTCCTCGAAGCTGAACGCCACACCGGGATACTTCAGGTCGTCCCCCGGATATGTTGGGCCGAACATCCGGCTGACTCCGACTCTGCGCAGGACCTCTTCGTTTGACGAGAGTGCCGCTTTCTTATATGTGAGGGTCAGAGGAGGATGAGAGTCCCGGAGCCTCTTGACAGATATTGTGTGTAATCGCTGTTGGTGCCCGGAGAAGAGGAGATCCAGGTGCGGTCGTACGTGCAGAATGATAGGTGTTGTGGGTGAGTCAGGGTCGTACTTGACGTCGACCTGAGGAAAGAAGTGTTGCATTCCCCGGAGGAGGTCAAGTACGTTCCATAGAGAGGTGCCTGCCGAGTTGTCAGGTTGATACAGGAGAAAGGGCACGCAAGACTGACCTATCTCAAACATTCCAAGGCCCGACCCGGGTCTTATATCCATCTCCAGCGTCGAGAACATCGTGTGTACTCAACAGAGCTGTTTAAAGTTCTCAAAGTAAGACGAATGATCTCCTAGGGCAAGTACGCAGTATGTCAGGACGGGAAGGGAAGAGAGAGAGCTTCGGCGCACGAGCCGGCGGGGTAGCGAGCACATCCTGATCGGGCAATCTGACGCGTCGCGTTACGCAATGCATGCATCACGGTCACAATCGCGTCGCGTCGACGCGTCTTTCCTCCTCTTTCCGCGACCGCGACAGCCACGAGACCACCGCCCCCCTCCCCCAGCGCCCAACCACCGACTCTGCCGTATATAAGCCGTTCAAGTGGCAGCCCTTCTCTATCGCCATCGGCAAAATCACCCAGACGCACTCGCTTTAGTACTCTCAAACCATCCGACCCAACCACCATGGGGGACCGGAGGCAGGTCATCATCAAGGTAGCAGTAACACCACAGTCGGTAGGACAAGTTAGCTGACGTGAGACTAGGTGTTCCGGAAATATGGACACTCTCTTGGGCCCGATTCGCTAGAGTTCCTGGAGGAACTCCTCGACCGCCACGAGATTAACGACGAGGAAGTTGAGTTCTCCGTCGAGTGGATGGCAAAAGAATACAACAAGCAAGATGGTACTGCCGCGCTCTCAATTGCCTGGGGCTTTCTGACCTGCTCCAGACGCACAGATGAAGGTTTCCCTCGATGTCCTGCAACGGGTCTACGAGACCTTCCAAAATGGCGAGGATGAAGGCGAACAAGGCCAGGCCCAACTCGACCCGGAAAGCCATCTTTTTGTGATCGATGCATTTGAGATGCCTCTCTGGAACTGGTCCACGGAGCGCAGCACTTTCGAGAGGTCCTTATTCTCTTGTGTCTCCACACCCACGAGTTACTGACATTGTTGGTCAGAGCACCATGGTCTCTGACTTCTTCTGGATCCGCGGACTCGAGAATCACGGCCATGCGTAACCGACTAAACGTCATCAAGCAATGCATACTGAGAAACGACCACTTTTCGCCATCAACATTACCTTCGAAAGACCGGGAGAACCTATTAACTGTGAGCGTTCCTTGGCTCGCGTGACTATCTGTGTTATTGCTGACACTTCATCCAGTTGAGGTCAACGAAACAGCTGCTGGGTCGCGCAGGGGATCGCTTTTTGCTCTTTGGCATGCTCGCGCACTCTATGGAAGGAAAGCTGTGCCTTGAGGACCAGGACGGTTCTGTAGAACTTGACTTCTCGCAGCTTGTAAGCTCGTCTCGTTATGGATACCGAACGACCTTAACTGTCTCCGACAGGACCAGCCAAGCGAGGGCTTGTTTACCGAGGGATGCTTCGCTCTCGTCGAGGGTGACTATACCGAGGAGGCTACGCTGCTCGTAATCGCCATCGGCCATCCTCCATGTGAGAATCGAGAGGCAGCACGGTCATTATTCGGCCATGTCGACTTTCTTGGGAAGGGAGCAACCACATTACTCGAGGATGTAAGCAAATCCCTATGCCCGGCTTTGCTGAAACTGACAGATCTGCAGAAACAATTCGCTAATCGAGTACAACTCGAGCTACCAGACCTGAGATTCTTCGTGCTCTCCGACGTGTGGTTAGACCGACCCGATACGTTGCTCGGTTTGCGGAAGATGTTCGACAATTGCATGGAGAACAGCTTCATTCCGAAGGTGATCGTATTATGTGGCAACTTCACGAGCACAGGCATTCCACAAGGAAATGGCCGGGAGCTTCGCAAATACCAGGGTGAGTCAGTGACTTTCCGCTTGTTGAAGCATACTAAGACCGTATGCAGACAACTTCGACGCCCTTGCGGACCTAATAGCGAGCTATTCGCTCATCGCTCGAACAACACACTTCATCCTTGTTCCAGGGCCGCTGGATGTGACTGTCAATTCGGTCCTCCCCCGAAAACAGCTTCTCCCCTCGTTTCTATCGCGAATGCGGAACCGCGTCCCCAATGTCCATTTCGCGACAAATCCGTGCCGCATCAAGTTCTTCGAGCAAGAGATTGTCATCTTTAGGGAGGATTTGATGTCCCGGATGCTTAGGAATCTTGTCGGCGTAAAGCCCGACGTCAAGAACGACGACCTGAAGCGATACGTAAGTTCCAGGTCAATGAGGCGTGTCATTGAACTAATTGACATTATGGATACAGCTGGTGCAGACTATCTTGGACCAGAGCCACCTCATGCCGGTTACGATATCAATACAACCCACGCTCTCCGACTATGACCATGCTCTGCGGCTGTATCCCCTCCCAACAGCGGTATGAATCCGAACTTCTCTTTCTTCTCTTTCTTCCCTTTCTCACGAGAATTTCTCTAGGTCGTCCTCGCCGACAAGTACGACCGATATCAGATGACATATGAGGGATGCCATGTGTTCAACCCTGGACGATTCGTTGGCAATTCCTATACGTTCTCTGCGTATGCCCCGGCAAGACGAGAGTCCGAAGAATGGTATGGGGCGATCATTGTGCATATGTCATGCCTACTAATTGCAATCGATCGTAGTGTTTTGGACGTGGATCTCGAGGAAAACTGAGGCGGGTTCTCGGGTTGGCTTTCGAGTTGCCGTGGTGCTTAGTTCCCGGATGTTGTCCAAGTTTGCTGTATACCGCTATGTCCTGCTGTTGTTGTGATACACCGTACGTGTACTGTACACACCTTGAGGCCCTAACTTTCAAGTCCGTCGTGAAGGACGAACACTGCGAAGTCGACGCCGCCCGGGAGAGGGCGGCCCGCGGCATGGACCAGTGCACGTGGCAGCCACTGCCCGATCCGCCCGGAATGGGCTCGCGGGCGCATCGCAAACTCCTGGCGCACACCTTGCCCCAACAAATTCATGCACATTCCTCTACGACGTGGCCATCCTCTCCAGGCCAGCTCGCGTACACGACCTCCCAACTACATGCACTTTGCTCGTGCCCAATAACGATCACATTCCTTCCTCCTCGACGACCCCACACTACACCGCCTAGCCTCCTTCGCTGGTCTCTGGCAAACCCCTTATCCTTCGGACGAAGTACCAATACATGCGCGTGTTTTCAGCAACCGAATTCTTTCTTCATGCGCTTCTGCTGCGACCTCTAGATGACCTCACGCTGTGGTCGATACTGCTCATATGGATCGTCCGATTCCTAACACTATCCCTACTCTTCCGGACATACATCGGCCCCGCCGTGGTCAGGCTCGTCTCAAGCCGTCTGCGCATACGGAGCATAAGCTTGCGCTCGATTAGAGGGGTGTACTTCAAGGCTGGTAGTGGGACGTGGACGGTGGACCGCATAGGAATCTCGTATCACAAGCCTTCTTCCGGTACGGCAGCCCGTTTCTCTATACAAGTGCAGGGTCTGTCACTCGAGTTGGATGAACGGTCCAATGCGCGACAGCGACCGCGTATGCGCCCTCGCCCCACCCCGTCGCGCCTAGCACGTCGCCTATGGAGGGCCGTGTACTCCCTATTTGCCCTAGGCTACACCACATTGGAGCCGTACTGTCGCCCTGCTGTGAGGACCTTCTTCGTCGCAACACTCCGTCTGGCCATTCGCGCACTACCCGCGGTGACAAATGGCCTGGACTTCGAGCTCGACTCCGCCTCTGTGTCCCTCGCCGATATTCCTGGGATCAGGTTCTCCGTGGGTTACGCGAAGCTCAACTCCTCCGTAACACTCGCGTACCTCCCTAGTGTGGTATCTGCAGAGGATGCGAAACATCGTGTTGCCCATAAACGCTTTGCGAGCGTCGCTGACTGGAACGCGAGGGTCCGGGGCAGCTTGCGACGGACTTGGGACCGCGCCTGGGGTGCAACTCAGGTTGCTGCATCGGTGACGCTTCAAATCACCGCTGTCTCAGGTCACGTCGACAAGAACAGCGAGCTGTTTGCGGGTGAGTCGCATTCTGTGGCTCTATGACGTTTATTTATGTTTTGCAGGTAGTCACCGAGGGCACTACTTCTTGGATGTGCCTGGAATCACGTTCTCAGTCGGTGCACGCCTCAATCCACACCAGGGCGTTGAACCCCGTAGTGTCCAAACATCGTTGGATTTCGGCAAGGTCAACTTGCAACTAGATGTCATGCAGAAGTTGCTCAAGGCGATGAAAGAGCGAAATAATGGGGATGGCACGCGAGAGGAGATTTTCGAGGCCACTGGACTGCATAACCCACCGATCGCGTCGTCACAAGCGTCCGGTGCCTGGGGGTCCCCGCTGTCGCCAGTATCTCCGTTCATGGGTGCTCTTTCTGTAAGTAGTCTTGTCATCAAATCATGTACCGTCCGAGTCGTTGCTCAGCTATTTGCAAGGCCTCTATGCGTTGGAGATGGGCTACGAAACATTCTGTAGACGTTAAACATCCACCGCGTATCACTGCGGTAAGTGTCCCGGGATTATCATTGCGTGCGTACTCATATGGAACTGTAGAAACGTCTCCCGTACGTCTCCTGCATCAAAGACATCGAAGTCAAGGTCGCACGCGTAACCGCCAGTTATCAGCCAGCAGCGCTTCCCGAAGGTGGACCTGCAGTTCTCTACGCCACACTTCAGGACGTCGCCCTGAAAGCTGGACTCAGTCGCCCGGGGCGGAGTGAGATTCACCAGCGATGGTTGGGTACTGGTAGTGGCGCCGGCGCGGACTCTGAAGCATACACTGTTGTCTTCGTCGTGCAGCAGGTGACGCTCGACAGGAACGGTGTCGGAGAGCTCATGGATCATTTGCGAGTTGTTACTCTCAAGTCTTTCCGCTGGGACTCGCTTATTTCACAGTGGCCATCACCATGGCTGCGCGGAACGGCCTTCCTTGCAGGCGATCCCAACGCCCAACTACTCGTCTCCAACATTTCCCTGGACGCCGTAGAGGTCACGGAGCGCTTGGATATGCTTGAAAAGCTTGCGCGTAGAGAACGACCCCGGGAGTTCGTAGAGAGGGCTATATATGGTCAGCCCCTCCTTCCACCCTTGCTCAGCCCGGTACCTCGAATCGCTTTCGGCGTCCATGTCGGTGATATCTCCCTGCGTCTCATCTCGCCCACCAGTGCCGACGATCAGGAACCATTCGTGCTTGAGGCGAGAACGAGCGGTATCTCCGGCTCGATGGATTCCCACTTCAACTCCCGACCCGACAGCTGCTACGGCAACGTAGAGCGCGATCATGGCGGCTTGGATATGCACTTTCGCTATGGGCTTGTCGTGAACCGGACGTATGCAGACGTCTGGTTTGGTCCCGATGCCCACATGCGTGGTGCCCATCCGCAGAGCTTCCCTGCAGCATCCTACCCGAACGAGACCATCGTCCAAGTCGACACCATTCACATCGACGGTACCGGTCATGGTCTTGGCGAGTTCGGTGACGAAGCGGGCGGAATTGTGTCTATTGACGTCTCTTCCATCTACACTAATTCCCAATGTGTCGCCGAAGACATCTCCATCGAGCTTTGGCAACAGGATGTCATCAAGGCTCTCTCGTGCATCCTTGCGCGCACGACTGGTCACTCAAAGCCTAAACCACCCATGCCATCTCGTCGCCTGTTGGACCGGCTACCGTTCGGTCTCGTCAGTTCCGTGTCTGTTGGCCGTTTCATGGTCTTCATGACCTCGCCAGATCTCGCGCCTGAAGACACCCTCAACATCTCGCGTGGTCTCGCTTGCCGTATGGGTTTTTCGGTCAGCTATAGCGCCCTCCGTCCGATCCACTGTTCCAGGATGTGGGGCGTCGTGGCACGAGGGGATCAACGCTCAAAGTTGTCTCTTCCTGTGGAACAGGTTTTCCACGCAGTAACAGAGCCAGGCATCTCCTCCTCTGCCGAGAGTTCCCGCGCGTTGGTCCAGGTCGCTATCTGGGATATTGTCTTGAGAGACGCATTGGCGACTCCTTTTGCAGCTGACGATCCCTACGGCGTCGGAGACAGCAGCGTCCATCATCGGTCACTGGAGTTCCTGCACATCGAGAATGTCAACGTGGAAGTGGCCGTTTCTGGCGAGCGACCGAACGGCCTCCCGCTCCCGAACACCGTGGACGACTGCCTTGTCGAGGTTTCAATTCCGAGCGTCCGAGCAGTTATGCATCTTGCACAAATCTACAACGTTTTGCTTGCAGTACACACCATCCGGTCTCTATTGCCTTCACGGCCTCCTAAATCGACTCCCTCTATGTCAGGACCTCCCCCCACCCTGCGGCTTGCAGTTCAATGTCACCTCGAGCATTTCCAGCTCCTCTGGGGCTTCCCACTCTCCAGCAAGATGTTTATGCGCCTGTCGTCTCTTTCCTGCCACATATCAGACGATCGCAAGGTCGCCGTGGAGTGGGATCATGTCCTTGCAGGTGTCAACGCTCCCATCACTCGGGATGGAACTCAGAGGGACGAATGGGAGGAACTGGTTCGACTGCCTCGTTGGCGCGTTGAGCTCAGCCCCGATGCATCCCCTCTTGCCGTCAGGATCAAGGGAGACAGTGGTCGTCTGCGGATACCGTTTGACTTCGTGCTGGCCGACCTCATTCTCGACATCAACCTGACCATCAAGAGTGTTAAGCATCTCACTCGTATGGTCGCTGAAGGAACATACAGCGACCCACCATCTCCGCCAGAGGAGGATGCTAAGCGGATACCTAACATCCATATCGACCTGGGACGCCTTGTGGTCGAGGCTGCCGATGAGAGACTAGAGGCCAGATTGGGACTTATCTGGAGAACGGGGTTCGGCGCCGCAAAGGTCCGCCAGGAGCGTGAGGAGGCCTTCATGGCAAAGGTGGCCACTATCACCTCCCCAAAGCCAGCACCTACCCCTGCGTCAATGGGAAACACAGAAACGGACTTTCAGTTCTCCTCGAAACACACCGTGTCTGTCATGGACGCTCGTAATCGCCTCAACCAAGTCCACGGGGTGGCATGGAGGGCCGCACTCCAGCAAGCCCGCGTGCGTCAGACGGAGCGAGAAGAAGCTCACTTACAGGCACCAGTCGGCTCGCTGCGCATGCCGCTGTACCTCGATGGTGATATGGTCACGCTCAACCCGATATCGCCTGTCCCACCGCTTGTTCGCTTGACTTTCAATCAACTGTCACTCTCCATTACACCACCTTCCTTCCCCTACGCGGCCATTCCTGACTTCCTGCACGAAGCTGGTCAAGGTCTACCTCGCGACACCGCCTTCTCCCTACTTGTCCCCATGCATATCCACTTCACAGTCGCATCCCTCCGTCTGACGTTCCGCGAATACCCCCTTCCATTGCTTCACATACCCCCCGATTCTAAGGGCTTACACGCGGGCTTGGAGTTCGACAGCGATGTCGTTATTGCGGAAGAGATGGGGACTGACAAATCGGTCGAGTGGGTGCCGTGCCAGATCGTCAAGGCGGACAGCGGCATGCATGGAGCGTCACGACTGTCCGTTCGCATACCGAAGACGCTTATGCCTGTGAAATCTTATGCTAGGCCGACCATTCGTGTCATGACGGACGGCATTACGGACTTCTCATGGGGCGTGAGCTATGGCTTTGCCACACAAGAGCTCATGAGGGTGATTGACACGTTGTCGCACGCTCCGCGCGACAGTTCTCCGGCAATCGGCTTCTGGGACAAGGTGATTCTGCCCGTCCTCTCCCTTTGAGACCGCGCGACTGATCTATGTTCGACAGTTGAGGCTTGTATTCCATTGGCGGTTGAAGGTTCTCTTTAGGGGTGAAGTCCATCTACACATGAAAGGTTCTCGCGATCCATACGAAATCCGTGGTCACGGAGCTGGTTTCGCACTGTGCTGGAAGGGCAATCCACAATTGCTAATTGGACAACCAAACGAGGCCAAGGAATTGATCCAGGTGGTCAGCGACTCGATGCTGGTGATCATACCCAAGTGAGATTCTCCTTCGCATTGGGCGAACTACTGTTGATATCATTCTATTCTAGCATTGAAAGCTCGTACGGCGAAGACGCAGACAAGGCAAACGAGGATGGTGGGAGGCGGGCTCAGATCATCTGCGCTAAGTTCCGTTCTGGCGTATGCTTTGGTGTAGGCTTTGTCCTGGAGCGAGCTTGCGGTCCAGAGTGCAGTCGGTGCTCCGGAAAGCCGTTCGATCGCCAGTGTCGGTTGTTCGACTTTGAACCACACTACGATGTCAAGCTCGAATGGAAAGACTCGATCCCCGAGATCAAGGTCAATTATCCGTCAACCAATCCTTTCAGTCACTGACATCCTTTTTTTTCTCAAGTCTGGACACGATTCATATAATGGGTTCCGATCAGACTTCATCCACATGTCGATATCTCTGACACCAGGCCTTCGACGAAAGACGGCGCATCTCCAGCCGAGCAGTTTGCATCTTTCACCAGAAGTCTTCGCCCACTTCTGGTCATGGTGGCATCTCTTCAATGGAGCCCTCTCGCTACCCATTCGCCAGGGCAAACTCTACCCTCGCAAGCGACCAATATCTCCCAAGCTCGGGCAGCACCTCGCTACGCTCAAGTACCTCGTTTCAGTGTCTCAGATCTTCATCTCACATGTCTACGTCGACGACTCGCAAGATGCTTGGGCAGACGGAGTTACGCCCTACGTCGGTGTCAAGGCACTGATTGAAGATTTCCACGCTGATATGCATCAACGAGACACCGAGACCACGGAGGCAACCAAGGGTGGCACGAAGACCGTTCGTCATAAGCCATTCTACGCCGTTGAGGTCGCCCTCAAGGGGCTTGACCTGCGTACTATGCTTGCCGTCTTCTCTGATCCGCTGAAGCAATGCACACCTCTGGATTTCTCGCCCACAGGCAGCAGCTATCGGACAAGGAACAAACTCACGCCGATCGACTTGCAGTCCCACTGGGTCGACATGGACGATTTCGCGGTTAACGAGATAGAGGCGCCGGCAGAGACTGAGGTGTACCTCCTTCCAACAGCCTCCTGTCCAAGATTCAACTACTTCAAGCGGACTGATGATGACGACTTCGGTAGCCCTGACAAGCCGTCGGCGCGAAGCAAGTTCGGTTCAGAAGATAGTCATGTCTGTTTTATCGGAAAGGAGCCTTGTGAGTAGAACTTACATATCCTCCACCACCCACGTTAAGCCTCCTGTAGCTATTCCGAAGATACAGATGGAGTTGGCATCCGCTCGCGTTGAGCGGCTACGCCAGAAGGCCCAGGAGGACGATCATCTTCGCCAGAATGGGGATGCAGTGAGTGTGGCACTGTCATGAGGACAAGCTCGTCGTTGACTTCAACTCGAGCAGAAACGACGCGCTACGAACGATCTCCCGCGGATGATCACCTTGCTTCAGAACTACATCTCGCAGCTTGAGCAAGTTGATAAGGCTTCGAAGGGCACCGCGAGGTCCCGCAACTCCACTTACTACATGCCTAACGACCTGGTGGCTCCGGAGGAATGGGCGGGGTTCGACAATGTCTACCAGGTGCATTCGCCGCACATCATCATGGACAATGCCATTCGAGATGTAGGTTCCGTTCGGGAAAACACCAGATTGGTAGCTGATCATGCTCTATCTAGATCATGATGCAATACTACTATTGCTCGCGATCGCGGAGAGGGTTTGAGTATCATATGGCTCAGCGGTGAGTAGTTCATTGAAGCTGAGAGCGATCTGTGTTGATGTGCATCCACAGTGCGGTGAAATTCATCCGGGATCAAGCACAAGCTGCTGTGACAGAGTTCCATCGCGAGACAGAGGCGGAGGCGCACAAGGGTCCTGCTGCCAGCGCTCAGGCGGCGGCGGCAGCGGTCAAGAAACTCTTGGTAGGGGATGCTGGGGCTGCACCTTCCGTCGACTTCCAGCCGCAGACTGTATCGAAGCTCCCCTCGGCTGTCGATCCACTGTACGGATGGGCTGAGGGTGTCTCTGCGAGGAAGGGCCATTTCTGCCTGCTGCTGAAGCCACAGATCGTGCTGAGGAGCACCGAAGACAGCGAATCCGTTTGCGTGCTCGCTGCTGTGCAGGGCAAGCTGAAGACATTCTCGATCATGGACGATGCCAATGCCAACGATCCCGTGAGCGGGAAGGTCATGAACAGGTGCGCGAATGGTGTCAACGCTTATGCTCCAACTAACGCCTAACCTGCTCAGGAACTTTGCGTGGCTCACTGGCCTGCAGACATTCTCCCCATCAGCGACAAACACGTCCGGCAAGGACTACGTCCCCCTCGAGGTCCTGATCGATTTGCGAGCAGACAACAGCGATTTCGATCGCCTTGTGCCGCAGACGGACGCGACCTTCCAGTACGACAAGTTCAACCGCCTCCGGCTGCGCAACGAAGTCACCTCTGTAGCCAAGACGAGCAAGCATCACCATGCGCATTTGCAGAACCAGACCGACCTTGTCCGGCTGCACGTCCCGCGCTTCACGGT
This sequence comes from Polyporus arcularius HHB13444, assembly GCA_004369055.1. Taxonomy (NCBI): domain Eukaryota; kingdom Fungi; phylum Basidiomycota; class Agaricomycetes; order Polyporales; family Polyporaceae; genus Polyporus; species Polyporus arcularius. Next base: position 39,721 of record ML211019.1, on the reverse strand, counting down.
CTCCGCGAACGACCGCCACTTCCAAGCGATCTCGAACATCGTAACGAACCTCGTCCTTTTTACGGACGCGGCGCACAAGACCCGCGCGGAGAAGCTGGAGGGTCTGCTGTTCAGCTACGATTTCACGAACCTGTCTTCCGCGTCCGATGTGGTGGCGAACATGCAGCAGCGCCTCCGGCAAGCTCTCGAGACCAAGTACGACGCGGAGCAGAAGCTTCACGGGTTTGGGAACCCAGGACGCGTGGAGCTGCTCAAGATCGACGCACACATCCTGCTCCTGGTCGAAGAACTGAACTTGATTTTCGATGCGATCAAGCTGGCCCAGGACAAGGCCAACAACGAGTCCGACCAGAGGTCCGCGTTGCTTCTGCACGCGTCTTCTGAGGAGGTCTCGTGGCGCATGTTGGACCAGCAAGGCCAACTCTTGGCCAAGCTTGCTGTGCGGGACACTGACTTCTATTGGCTCAGCCGCCGGGACAGTTCCACAGTGAACAACCTAGCTGTCGGAGACCTGCAGGCGTTTGATGGTGCAGCGGACGCGGAATGGACCGAGATCCTGTCCAAGTACGACGAGCCCTCGACGCACCCCTTGGTGAAGCGCAAGCTGTTCCTCCTCGCGCACTGGGTCGTTCTACCACCAGTGGGAGGCATCACCATATACGAGGACTTCGACCTCTCCTTCCACCCTATGCGCCTCCAGATCGACATCCGTGTTGGGCGCAAGATCATGGAGTACCTGTGGCCGGCACGGCGCAAACGCCAGCAAGAGGGCGCCGAAGCCGAGCTGTTCACCATCCCCGATGACATCGCCAACGGCCCCAGTGCAAGCAAGTCCGGGGAACTCCCCGCGTTCATGTATACGGACTCCCCGCGGCACGCATCGTTCGACCTGCCCCCGCGCAAGTCGCTCGACGCGAGCCGGCTCGCGCCGCCCAAACCCGCGCTCCGCCGGCTGGGCACGTCGCGCTCGTTCACGGACCTGCGGAACTCGCGGCAGGACTCGCTGCAGGTGCCGAGGATACACCGGACGAACTCGTCGTCGTCGCTGAGGGCCAACTCGCTGGCGTTGTCGAAACCGTTGTTGTCGACGGGACGGTCGATGACGCTTGGGCGGAGCCAGGAGACGGACGATGCGGCGGAGATGAAGACGAGGGCGTCACAGAAGACGTTCGTCAGGGTCAAGGTGGCGAGGTGAGTACCACGGTAGAACTCGTCCAAGACGTCGGTTGACCGGCCGTGGCAGTTTGCATCTCTTGCTGAGCATTGCGAAGGAGGACTCGTTCCTCTGTCGTGATGCGCGCATACGGACGCGGGACCTCGAGTATCGCAACCAGACCTGGAGTGTGAGTGAGATGATTTGAGCCCACAAACACATCTGACCAGGGACGTCTAGTTTGAAGAGCTGGTCGACCAGTTCATTCCCTCTGGGCGGAACTGGCGCGGCTGGGTGAAGGTTGCCTTCCAACAGCCTCTTGTGCCCGTCTTGCCCGTCGCCCGCGAGCTGATCACGAAGACGAAGTGGATTGCGAGCAAGAAGGAGGCGAACCACGAACGGCCGAGCCGCCCTAGCACGCCGAAGCTCCTCAGGAAACCACCGCGGTCAGGCTCTACCGACGCGTTGCGCAAGTCGCAGGACGCGCCGCGCAAGTCGAGAGAGCAGCCACGGATCTCGTCGGCGCTGTCGGATCCGCCGTTCTTGACCGCAGAGCCGGAGTCGATCGACGACGCGACGATTGGACCGAAGCGGGAGGGCATGCGCAAGCGGGCGATCAGCTTGTTCCGGCGGAAGAGCCATAGCGGGAAGAACAGCGTAGAGTCTTTGGACGCCGTGAGTTGATTTCGATTTTATCCTTTTGCGCGCGGGGTCGCTGACCTTGCTGGCCAGACGGGGGGTTCCTCACGGACAGACAGCACGAGCCTGGGCTCAAGAGACAGTAGTGAGCCATGAGTAGTGTATGATAGATATACTAGAGTTTGCTAGATAATGCGCACATAGGCGCGGTCGATAACGTAATGGTGATTTTGTCCGCATGCAGTCCGAGAAATGCGGAGAGGGGTTCCTGATGACTTCATGGGCGAGCGAGTGCCCCACTGCTCTCTTGTCTCCCCCGTTTTCTTCGCCCGGCCTTGGGACGCTTGGCTGCTGCTCGTCGTGAATGCCGTCGATCCACGTCAAGAAAGAGAGCGGCTACACGCACATCGACGATGCCCCCCTGAACTCCCGTCTCGCCAGTCCCTCCGTCTCCGTTGCTTCTCCTCGTCTTCGCACCCAGCTCGCCCAGCCAGACCAGGGCTCATCCCAGCGTACTTCGCCCGCACAGTCCGCCAATGTTTCCAATGCATCTCCCGGGCGGCCAGCCCTCACCAAGACTCGCGCATCAAGCAAGGTGTTCGACCATATAATGGCAATTCCTCGGCGTCCACTCCGGAGATCTCTGTCGCGCCGCGTCGAGCCACCAACCCCAGCTGCAGGGCCTTCTCAGCTTCGGGACAGCAATGGCATCCCCCTTCGCCCCGTCCATCGGCATGGCGATACCTATAGCCTGGAGGGCCAGCAGGCGGATCTGCGCGTGCCTATGGAGGACGACGAAGGGCTCGAGGGCAGCCGGGTCAACATTGCAATCGAGCACATGTCCGACCACGAGCACGAATACAACGACCCGCTGGAGGAACACCACCACGATGATATAGTTGAGCATCTAGATGTGATAGGTGTGTGAGATCCCTTCAGACCCAGCCCGACGTCGATTGACATGACCCGCAGATCCACAAGTTTCGACCGTATCTACTCTCACCAATGCTATGAACTCTATTGTAATGTGGGTGGAACGCTTCTCCGGTACATGCGCGGATCCTCACGGCTGTTCGTTTCAACTCAGACCACCGTTGTCATTCTACTCGCGGAAACCTGTTATTGTACTACCACGGCTCAAGAAGAAGCGGAGAAAGGTCACGGACACCGAGAAGGGAGAGACCCCTCAGGATGACCAAACTCACCACGACGCGCTGGACGAGCACGTCGAAGATGTGCTGAGCAAGCGCGACAAGTTCAGGAGGGTGATGCAGGGCGTATGGTCGTTCTGCAAGACACCGCTTGGAGTGAGTATGTCGTGTATCTCCCCCGGCACCGTCATGTTAATCATGTCTCGTAGTTTATCACAGCTATCTACGGCTTCCTCGTTGGTGAGTAGGCTGCGTTGCTCTGCTATGGTCGGACCCTCTCACACTGCTGCAGTCTTCTGGGGAACCGGCATTGTTTTATTCCTTGTGAAGTGGATCAACCTGCACAACGACATCACGCAAGGCTTCTGGGTCGAGCTATGCCAGCAAGTGGAGACAGGTACGCTAGTGCTCTCGGCACACGAATTCGCGTATCTGACTGCGCACGTACAGGTCTCTTCACTGCTACGAGTATCGGCTTCATCCCTTTCCGCATTATGGACACCTACCGTAAGAACTCTCTTCAAAGGTCTATGCACGCTGCTCACTCGGAAGCTCGTTGGCAGGCATAGTCAAGATCTGGCGTTACAAGCGCAAGATCGCCCGGCTGCGGCAGAAGGTCGGCTTGCCTGAGCTCTACGATCCGGACGACCTCCCCGATCCTGTGTACGACCCGAATTACGTTCAAGTGTTGACGGAGAAGGAGCAGATTGACCTCCACTATCGTTCGTACATTACTCAGCCTGCGAGTCGTCGCACCCCGCTGACACCACCTCCATTCAGAGCAACATCAGTTCATGAAGTCCCAAACGTGGTACCGGCCCCACGGCACACAGACCCACCGAGTGAGTTCATACATTCTCTCCACAAGGCACCCTTCTGACGTACTCCAATAGGCATTCCCCATCAAGTAAGCGTATAGCTGAATGCCTGCCCGCTCCTCGCTCTGACACCGCCCTTAACAGCCTCGCCCTCTGGATTTGCGTATGCAATGACCTCAACTCGTTCTTCCAGTGCCTGCTCAGCGGCACGATGTGGGGCCTCGACAGGTACGCATGCTTGGCTCCTCGTCTTCCCTTGCGCCATCTAGCTCACATGCACCACTCAGGTTCCAGCGTCCTGCCTGGACCACAGGGACCACGCTCCCGGCAGCATTCGTGCGTTTATTCCATCCGTGCCGGTCCTCCACGACCGTCCTTACCGAATACTGAAGTACTGATACCCCACGCACACACGCACACACAGGTCGCAGGCATCATCGCCGGCGTGCTCATCTACTGGGGCGGGCGCAAGACGCGCCGCACGGAGCAGGTCACGGACCGCCTCCGCACAGCGCTCGAGATGGACGGCCAGGCGACAGGCGACGAAACGTCGTCCCGGGCTGGCCGCGTCGAGGAGGCGTCGGAGCGCCCGAACGGCAGCACCAGCACGAATATGCTCACCGCGGATACGACGCGGCCCTCGACGGAGACCGCTGCGAGCGCGCCGGGGGGCAGCAGCCCGGTCCTCGCGCGCGACGCGGAGAAGGGGCTGGACGTGCCAGGGGGCGAGAGCCAGCCGCAGACGCAGGCGAAGCCGCAGGCGAAGCCGCAGGCGACGACGATGGACCGCAATCAATCGAGCCGGTCGCTGCAGTTCGCAGAGGAGATGGTGGTGCCTGCAGCGGGGGACGTTCCGCGCTCCTGAGCATTGCATGCTCTTCTACTTTCCTTTTGCTGTTGGGACGTTGACTTCATTATGGGCATCTCAGACGTACTTATCTCTTATCATCCTAATGGAATCCACCATCTGTTACTGCACGTTTTCACTCCGAGCACGATACCACTCCTCCGTCCGAGTCAACACCCCTGAACCCGATACCTCTTGTTTTGAATCCTGGCCGAGCCAACATCATACACGCATTGTTGCACGCATGCTCATGTGGACCTCACGCATGTTGGAATGAATACTCCTCACATTGGTCGTATGGATACATATGCTCCTGATCGTGCAAAGTAATCTACATGGATGCACCGTTGAAAGCGCATTTTGAGGATTGTTGAAATCCGCCCAAGACTATCCTCCATCCTCCGCTAAACCCGTCCATTAGAGACACAGACCCGCGTCCGCCGCCGTGGTATTCGACGATCGGACGTCGCGTCCTCGTCCCAGTGCACCTCCATACGGTCCCCCGAGGCTCGACAGATGCTGTCGCCCGCCGCTGCAGGAGCGACGACGCGCATCGCCGTGACGTCGAGCAAGGGGAGAAGACCGGTGGCCGGCGCCGGCACCCACACGGCTGCACGTTTTCTGCTTATCCGCCACACCACTGCACAACATTTGGGCCGATCCGGACAGGACACCTCGTTGAGAGTGTGCTGATAAGTTACCGTAAAAACCGTAACGCGGGCGCTGTTGAAGCGCAAGAGCACACGCGTGTGTTTACGCGTACGTCTGGCGCGCCCAGCGGGCGGCGTTGACGAGGTTCACGAGCGACGCCTCGGTCTCGGCCCAGCCGCGGGTCTTGAGACCGCAGTCGGGGTTGATGACGAGGAGGTCGGCCGGGAGGGTCGTGAGCATCGCCGCGATGCGCTCCTTGATCTCCTCCTCGGAGGGGACACGGGGCGAGTGGATGTCGTAGACACCGGGGCCGATCTGGTTCGAGTACCCGTAGTGCTTGAAGGTGTTGAGCAGCTTCAAGTCGCTCTTCGACGCCTCGATCGAGATGACATCAGCATCGAGCGCCTGGATGGAGGGGAAGATGTCGTCGAAGTCAGAGTAGCAGAAGTGCGAGTGCGTCTGGAGAGCGTCCGTGACACCAGCGGTGGCGATCTTGAACGAGGGGAGAGCCCAGTCGAGGTACGCCTGCCAGTCGGCCTTGCGGAGAGGGAGACCCTCACGGAGGGCGGGCTCATCGACCTGCACAGCCTTGATGCCAGCCTTCTCGAGGTCGACGACCTCGTCGCGGAGAGCAAGCGCGAGCTGCTTGCACTGGAGCTCGCGAGAGACATCGGCACGGGGGAACGACCAGTTGAGGATCGTGACAGGGCCAGTGAGCATACCCTTCATAGGCTTGCTCGTGAGGCTCTGCGCGTAGCTGCTCCAGCGGACGGTGATGGGCTTGGGGCGGCTGACGTCCGAAACGATGATGGGAGGGCGGACGTAACTGCAAGACAATGTGAGAAACAACACCTCCACGTTTTGTACAAAATCACTGACCGAGAGCCATAGCTCTGGACCCAAGCGTTCTGGGTGAAGACGAAACCGTCGAGCTGCTCGCCGAAGTACTGGACCATGTCGTTACGCTCAGGCTCGCCGTGGACGAGGAGGTCGAGGCCGATGCGCTCCTGGAAGCGGACGACGTTCTCAATCTCCTGCTCAATGAACTTCTCGTACTCGGCCACAGTGATCTCCTTCTTGTTCAGCTTGGCGCGAGCCTGACGAATCTCCTTGGTCTGGGGGAAGGAGCCGATGGTGGTCGTGGGGAACTTGGGGAGCTGCAACTGCTTCTGCTGGATCTCCTTGCGGACAGCGAAGGGGCTCTTGCGCTCGAGCATGTCGGGGGTGATCGCAGCAACACGGTTACGGACGGTGGCATCCGAGTTGCGCTCGAACTCACGGCGCTTCGCGATCGACACACGGTTGGCCTCAACAGCCTCAGCGACCTTGGGATCCTGAGAGCCAGAGAGAACGGAAGCGATGACGGCGACCTCCGCAGCCTTCTCGAGGGCGAAGGAGAACCAGTCCTTCTGCTCCGGAGTGAGCTTGTTCTCCGAGGCCAAGGTGACTGGAGTGTGAAGGAGGGAGGAAGAGGTAGCGACAATGACGCGCTCCTTGCCGAGGGCGTCAGCGGCCTTCTGGGCCAACTTGAGCGCAGCCTGGATGTCGGTCTTCCAGATGTTACGGCCAGAAACGATGCCGAGGGAGAGAACGAGGCTGGTGGGCTTGACAGCGGCGATCACATCGTCGAGCTGAGCAGGGGCACGGTCGAGGTCAATATGGAGACCAGCGACGGGGAGCTTCGCAGCGAAGGTCAAGTTCGAGTCGAGGCGGCCGTAGTAAGTCGTGAGGACGAGCTTGGGGGAGACAGGGGCAAGCTCGGCGTAGGCCTGGGCGAACTGCTTCTCGTAGATCGCGGCAGAATCGAGAACGAGGACAGGCTCGTCGATCTGGACGGACTCGACACCAGCCGCCTTCAGGTCAGCAAGGAGCTGCTTGTAGACGGGCAGGAGCTGGCCGAGGAGGGAGATAGGCTGGAAGCCAGCGCGTGCCTCCTTGGCGGCCTTGCCGAGCGCGAGGAAGGTAACGGGACCAACGACGACGGGGCGGGTAGTGATACCGAGAGCCTTCGCCTCATTGTACTCCTCGAGGGCCTTGTTGAAGTTGAGCTTGAACTCAGTCTCCTCAGAGAACTCGGGGACGACGAAGTGGTAGTTGGAGTCAAACCTATGGACATCGTGTCAATCAGAATCGAGTCATCTCCGCACTACAACGGGAACGTACCATTTCTTCATCTCTGAGGCGGGGACATCGACACCCTCGGTCTGGCGACCACGACCCATGGCGAAGTAGACATCGAGGGGGGAGAGGCCCTTGCCAAGGTAACGCTTGGGGATGACGTTGAATGCCGCGGAGTGGTCAAGGATGTGGTCGTACAGAGTGAAGTCACCGCTGAGATGGAGAAAGGATCAGTTTCACCAATCGAAGAACCGTGAAGTGACTTGAACGGACCTGGGGATGACATCCACACCACGCTCCTTGAGGCTAAGCCAGCTAGCCTTCTTGACATCGGCAGCAGCCTTGGTGAGCTCATCGGCGGAGAGCTTGCCACCCCAGTAAGCCTCGACCGCCTTCTTCACCTCACGGTTAGCACCTGCGATCAAGGGAGATGAGCATCATGGGAGGTGAGCAGATCAGCGCTGGGCAGGACATACCGATACGAGGGAAGCCGAGAACGCTGGAGAGTACCATTCTGAAGGAAGGAGAGCGTGTGGGGAGGATGGTGGGAGGAGGAGAGGGGGATGGGGTGAATTTGAGGGTGTCGCAGCGGTATTTGAGGGATTTTCAAGTATGGCGTGAGCGTCTGGAATTACATAAATGAGTCTTGGGGCTCGATCAGGCAATCGTGCGCTTTATCGATGTTCTCTGAAGCGTTCGCAAAAACGCGTCTGAGGTGAGGCCTCTTCACAGAACGAGCGGGGATATACGTCTGGACTCTGGTGAGCTGCTTGGAACATCCATCGAACGTGGCGAAGAGCGGAAGAGATATCAATTCTGGGTATGAGACTACTGCCATTCCCGGATGTTTTCTCCCTCGGGATCTCTACCACAAGCATACACAGGTATATCGTCCGTGCTTTCCGCGCGTGCATTGCTCGGGATGATCCTTGCAGACACCCCAGAGCGTTACACGTCGTCGGCGTGGGCAAGGATTGCACGATTCTGAGAATACCATGGCTCGGGGGTGAGACGAAACGCGCGATGCCACGTTTGCGGTGATAGGCTCAGCGTTGACACTGACTCGGACATGTCTAGCACCTGTCCGCGGCTGGAGGTGGACGTACGTTCTACGTACGACTGACTCGAGCTACTTAGCGGTCCACCGACGGACACCCCATGGGGCGCGGAGAGCGCACGGACGACGTCCACGCAAGGAGCCCAATTGGGCAGGTCCCTAGCCATATACGGGAGGTGTCCATCGACTGGGATTGGCTGGCGGCGTCGGAAGGCTGCTCCAGCTCGGGGGCGAGGGAGTGGGAGGGATGTGCTGCACTGGAGCCGGGCACTATCGCTATCGACATCCCATCGTTCTTCCGCCCCGCCCAGTCAGATGAGCACGGTCCAGGCAGTCCCTTCCCCGGTCCGGCGCACCCCGCTCTCTCCTTCAAATACCGCCTGGCCACCGACAATCCTCCTTCCTCCCTAGCTCACCTCCAACATGTCCAACAACCCCTCATTCGTCCTCCGCAAGATCGAGGATGTCGTCTACGAGGAGCGGTCCATCCCCGACGGTGCGTCCAGCATTCTCATCATCATGACGTCGATCCCAGCGCTCATCCCCGCTGTGAAGTCAAGGACGATGAAGTTCTCGTAGCAGTCAAGAAGACCGGTATGTCTCACGACGCTATTGAGTTTCCAAAGTGCGCGCTCTCACCCTCCTCGTCAGGTATCTGCGGTTCCGATGTACACTACCTCGTCCATGGTCGCATCGGCGACTTCGTCGTCGAGAAGCCCATGGTACGTGCCTTCGGAGTGAGAACCCGCGTGCAATAGTTCACACAACCATCAGGTCCTCGGCCACGAGTCTGCTGGTATCATCCACAAAGGTACGCGTTATTCAGCTCTTCAAAGGGTTGTGATCTAATAATCGTGCAGTTGGAAAGAATGTCAAGAACCTCAAGCAGGGCGACCGCGTCGCGATGGAGCCCGGCGCAACTTGCCGCGTCTGCGACGACTGCAAACGCGGCCGCTACGAGGTGAACGATACCTACTTCTGCGTGTACTTCCAGGCGGAATCTCACGCGCTCCTCTCCTCTAGCTCTGCCCGGACATCGTCTTCGCCGCAACGCCCCCGTACGACGGCACCCTCGCACGCTACTACCCCATTCCCGCCGACCTCTGCTACAAGCTCCCGGACAACCTCACGCTCGAGGATGGCGCGATGGTGAGCTCCTCCCACACCATCCTCATGTCTCTTCGGGATTCTCAACCCACGTGCACAGATGGAGCCGCTCTCCGTCGCCGTCCACTCCGTCGCGAACATCTCGCAGCTGCGCGCAAACCAGTCTGTCGTCGTCTTCGGTGCCGGCCCGGTCGGTCTGCTCTGCATGGCCGTCGCGCGTGCACTCGGTGCATCCCGCATCATCGCGGTCGACATCGTGCCCTCGCGCCTCGAGTTCGCCAAGCAGTACGCGGCAACGGACACGTACACCCCGCCGAAGCCGCAGGACGGCGAGAGCCGCATCGCATACTCGCAGCGCAACGCGAAGACAATGATGGAGCAGCTCGGTATTGCGGAGCGCGGCCCTACTGCCATCGACCTCGTCGTCGACGCGTCTGGCGCGGAGGTCTCCATCCAGACCGGCATCCTGATCGCGAAGCACGGAGGAAGCTACGTTCAGGTGTGTGCTTACCATCCTACCCGAGGCTGGCGCTCACCTCACGCGCATCTTGCAGGTCGGCATGGGCCAGCCCGAGGTCCAGATCCCAATAACGACCCTCCTCGTCAAGGAGATCAACTTCAGGGGCTCCTTCCGCTACGGCGTAAGTCCTCAGTCCCCCATCCCGACCGCGTTCTTGACTCACTCCCCACCCCTCCACAGCCCGGCGACTACCCCCTCGCGATCGCGCTCGTGAGCCAGGGCAAGATCGACCTCAAGCCGCTCGTCACGCACCGGTTCAGCTTCGACCAGGCCGTCGAGGCCTTCCAGGTGACGCGCAACGGCAAGAGCGCGGACGGCAAGGCGGTCATCAAGGCGGTCATCTCCGGGCCCGACGTCTCGCCCGACGACCTCTCCTAACAGCCTAACAGACCAGTGAGGGGTTGTACGATGAGGATCGTGTGTAGCTTCGGGAAGTAACAGCAAAAGCAACAGATGTATGTATATATACTTAGTATCTTTGGGGTTTGTGCGCTGCCGCAGTTGGTAATGGGCAGCTTGTACCATGCGCGAAAACAATACACTACTTGGGTGGTGCCGTCACTTGCTGAACCTTCGTCGGACGTCCCATACGCTGAGTGTGAGGTGTGTGGATGCCTGATGTGGCCAAGCACGTCAGGCAGTCAGGAGCCTCTAGTGGTACTTATGTTCACGAGTGTCTTTGATGTGAAGAATATGAGCAGAACGACTTGCGGTGTGCACATCGTGGAGTTGGGATCAAGTTGGAATTATCGACCGACCGTACCTGACCGTACGTACCGTCAATAGGCCAACCTTTCGTATCTAGAAGCGCCGAGCACGGAGTCTGCTGAAACCACCACCATGCTTGCACCAAGTTCACCAAAGGGTATCAAGCCTATCAGCCATCATACTTACGTCCTGCTTTCGAGTCAGATTAGCCTGAATCGAGTCCCGCCCGGCGCCGTCCATATCCGGGCACACCACAGCGACCTCACCTTTGAACTGCATTGTGCAAATCATACGCAATCCGAGTCCGCCGCATGCGTCTCATGACCTTCGAAGTCGCTTTTATCCCTCTCTTTTCCTCTGCCTCCCCTCATTCCTAACACACCGACATCCTCAACATGTCCAACAATCCCTCGTTCGTCCTCCGCAAGGCCCATGATGTTGTCTTCGAGGATAGACCCATCCCCGAGAGTACGTCTCGCACCATCATGATGACGTCGATCAGCTAGCGCTCACCCTCCCATTCTTGTGCAGTTAAAGACGATGAGGTGCTCGTCGCGGTGAAGAAGACCGGCATGTTTCGAGCTGCTATCACCTACTGCGCTCTGCGAGAGCTCATCCGCTTCCTGTTCGTGCTCACCAGGTATCTGTGGGTCCGACGTGCACTTCCTCGTTGATGGCCGCATCGGCTCATACGTCGTCGAGAAGCCCATGGTACGTCCCTCGGTCTTCGATGGAACGCCCGTTTGCTCACACAACGGAGACAGATCCTTGGACATGAGTCTGCTGGTGTCGTCCACAAAGGTACACATCAAACTCGTGCGCAAGCACTTGGCAATGCAAGCTAACGTGAATACTTACCCTGCCCGGATCCCCAGTCGGCAAGAAGGTGAAGAGCTTGAAGGAGGGCGACCGCGTTGCGATGGAGCCTGGCGCCACCTGCCGTGTTTGCGAAGACTGCAAACGCGGTCGGTACGAGGTACATAGTGATAGCATTCACCAGTACACAAGCCATCTCGTGCACACAATCTAACCCATACCTCCTGTACAGCTCTGCGATGATATCAAATTCGCCGCAACGCCCCCGGACGATGGCACCCTCGCACGCTACTACCCCATCCCCGCCGACCTCTGCTACAAGCTCCCGGACCACCTCACACTCGAGGACGGCGCGTTGGTAAGTAAATCCCCTTCCCGTCAAGTTCTCACATCGTACCACTAATAACCAACGAGCGCAGATGGAGCCGCTCTCCGTCGCCGTCCACGCAGTCGCCAACATCGCGCAGCTGCGTGCGAACCAGTCCGTAGCCGTCTTCGGCGCAGGCCCCGTCGGGCTGCTGTGCCTGGCCGTCGCGCGCGCCCTCGGCGCGTCCCGCGTCATCGCGGTCGACATCGTGCCCTCCCGCCTCGAGTTCGCGAAGCAGTACGCCGGGGCGGAGACGTACCTCTCCGCGAAGCGGCAGGAGGGCGAGAGCCCCCTTGCGTACTCGCAGCGCAACGCCCAGGCCATGACGGAGCAGCTCGGTATCAAGGACCGCGGCCCGTCCGGCGTGGACCTCGTCGTCGACGCCTCCGGCGCGGAGGTGTCTGTCCAGACCGGCATCATAATCGCGAAGCGTGGAGGGACCTTCGTCCAGGTACGTATATCGCTCACCCCATGGCTCTACTTGCGCTGGAGGCTCACGCACGCACCATGATAGGTCGGTATCGGCGCTCTCGGCGTCCAGATCCCAGCACTGAGCGTCCTCGCCAAGGAGCTCACTTACAAGGGCTCCTTCCGCTACGGCGTAAGTCGCATATTCCCCGGCATATACGTAGCTGCCACGACTCACATGCCCTCTTCCTCTCTCCCTCCCTCTCTCGCTCTCCGCTCGAGCAGCCCGGTGACTACCAGCTCGCGCTGGCCTTGGCGCGCCAGGGCAAAGTCGACCTCAAGCCGCTCGTCACACATCGCTACAGCTTCGACGATGCCGTCCAGGCCTTCCAGACCGTGCGGGCGGGCAAGAGCGAGGACGGCAGGCCGGTCATCAAGGCCATCATCTCCGGGCCCGATGTCTCTCCCGACGATTTACTGTAACTCTCCAAACTTTCTCGGGGCGTAAGGCAGAAGCATCGATGTACAAGTACTTACTCATACTCAATCCATATGGCAGCTGAGCCAAAGGTTATCGGACGTGCTGGGTGCTCAACTTCATAGAAGCCATCGTACAGAGCAGCCAGCCATGCAGAGGATTCACTCGAAGCTCTCAAGCTTATGACTCGACCCTGAGCACACGTCGAAGCCACACGAAGTTTGCAGAGCATGAACTGTAGATGTGTTATGTGCGTGTACCTAAGCTATGTTTAATTGTGTATGAAACGTCTATCCAGTACCAGTATCAACTACTACCAACCCCACCACCACCAGTACGCCGTAGCCCAAAGCATGTCATGCACAGTGCGATACCGTATATACGCCGGCAGCAAGCCGTAATCATGGTCCGAGACTGGGACCAAAACAACCAGCGCAGATACGTACCCGGAATGCGATAGCATATGTTTGACAGGGACAGATACGCGGGAATAAACAAAAGCGTCTGTCACAAATCATGGGACAGAAAGGAACGGAACGGGGGTGGCGTCGGAGGGGTGAGGCCGCGCGGACCGACCGACGTAGAACGTGCATGAACCCAGGGCCGAGATGGGTACCCAAAGTTCGAGGAACATGGCCAGCAGTAGGATAGCGCGAGTCTATCCGCACGTCCGAAGGTGGCGTCCCGGTATCGGACCACTGCACGCGCTCCTGCGAAAAGTGCGCCGCGGTGGGTAGTCGCAGTGGTACTGGAGGAAGGAACGGTATACGGTATCCGTGCGCCCTCCTACCGCACGGTGTATCGTGGTGTAGGGAGAGAAAGAGTACGAACGTCCACTGCCCCATCGATCTCCGGGGTCCCGGATGACGGGCTCCAGCCTGGTGCGAATGCAAGTGCAGGCACCAGGCCCACCCACTATTACCCTCTCCCGCAGTCTATCTCTCCAACTCGTGATATGAACACAGACATCGACTGACGTCCGATATGCCAAACACCATTCTCCCATGCCGCACCCAGCGCGCCGCAACCCCGAGGAAGTTCGTTAACAAACCGTGGATGACGAACCCTCGGAGGGCGAGCTCCCTGCGCGCTCATGGCTGTCGACAGGCGGCATGAGCCCCGCACGCGCCAGATCCGCCGCATACCGTTGCTTCTCCGGCGGCAGCGACGATGACGACACGTCGTCTGGGCGCCGACGAGCGTACGACGAGCTTCGTGCGAGCGGCGTGAACGGAACATCGTCGAGGTCGTGCGGTTCGGGCGTGAGGAAGGCGGGAAGGAAGAAGAGGACACCGCGCTGACGGAGCCTGCGCCGCCGTGAGCGAGAGGGAGTCGAGGGAGGATGTTCTGGACCGAACATTGAATCCACAACGCGATTGCCTGCGCGGCGGACGCGGTCGAGCATGGAACCGCCACCGTGGGTGGGCGTATCCATACCGGAGAAGTCGGAGGGTGCGGGGGACGCAGATCGCGAGGAGTCGTACAAGGGAAGAAGCTGGACATCCTCTTCGTCCGATGCGCTCTCGCGCGGTAGGGCAATAGGTGAAGGAGGGTTGGTGTTGATGCCCGATGCAGGTAGAGCGAACCAACCAAGGTCGAGGTACCACCGACCGTTCTTCTGTACCCAGCGCGGTATGTGGACCTCGTATCCAGCGATGCGCGGCATGCGAGACTTCTGGCTCGGTGCAAGAGCCATGCGAATGAGGCCGCCGACGAGGATGATTAAACCGATCCACATCAGAACCTTGCCCCACTTGCCCAGGAAGCCAATGAAAGCAGCGTCATCGGCATGCCAGCTGCTGCCATAGTAGTGGGTGAAGAACGAGTGCGGTGCTTCGCCCGGCTTCGCGTTCTTGCCGTAGAGGGACTTGGGGAGGATACGGACCTCACCGCCAGGTTTGTCGGGCGTTGCGGGGTGGGCTGACGTCCACGCGCCGTACTGCGCAGAAAGGAACATGGGACCGGTAGAGAACATGACGGTGGGGTAGTTGAGAACCCAGTTGTAATCGAACTTCATGAGGTTGTGGATCGTCTGCGCCATGAAGGGATGACCCTTCTCGGCAAACATGAGGTCGTTGGACACACCGACGGGTATCGTTCTCGGGAGGATGACGGAGTGCACCAATAGGGGGTCCATTCGACGCAAGCAGCCCATGTCGAGATCGATGTACACGCCACCGTAGTAGTGGAGGACGAAGTAGCGGATGGCATCGGCACGCTGGATGGGGTAGGTATACCCATCGAAGGTATCGAGGAACCAGTCGTAGTGCTCGGCAATGAACTCGCGAGCACTCGCGTCTGTCCACAGCTTGTACTCGCTGGTGGACCGTAAGAGCCAGTTTGGGCAGATAGAATGGGAGGGGAGTACGCACTAGTCCGGCATCATATCGCGACAGCCCTGCGACACGTTCGCCCACTTGGCCGGCAGAGTCTCCGACTTCCACGTCTGGTGGATAATCCGCGGAACACGCTCGGGGATGGCATGCTGGGTGTCGTTGAGCACGAGGTTGACTTCGTCTTCGGTGATGTAGGCAGGGAAATCGATGGAGAGGTAGTAGGAGATAGACGAGAGCACGACGACGGTGCCGACGAGCACAGTGGCCAGCAGACACAGGAGAACGTACACGGTCCGTCGTCGAAACATGGGGAACGGGAGGGAGGAGGTGGAGGAAGGAGGGGAAGGAACCAAGGAGTGGACTGGGACTGTATGCGTTCAGGTGGGACTGCCGGACCTGCCAGGCACAACCGACGTCTGAGCGCACTCCTCTCCGAGTCCGTTTTTGGCTCCGCCGCAGTCTGTCGGAGGCTGTCCCATACTCCAGCCTGGTCTCGCACACAACACTGCGCCAACTGCGGTATATTATAATTCTCTGCTTTTTCGCCGTCGTCGTCGCCGACGACGCCCCCAAGAAAAATGCGGCGGGCTGTGGTGATGTCCAGTTGGCATCCGACCCATCGCTTCTAGCCCGCGCTTACGCGCATCGGCAGTCGCGAACCTTGATCACGTACACGCGCCGGGCCCGTATGGCAGCTGGTGCTACCAGCTCCGCCGGCTGCAAGAGACCGCTCCGCGCGGATTCGCATACGAACGCGCAGGCTCGCAGCACAGATGCACACGACATGACCTCGTCCAAGTGAAAGCGACATTATTAATTCGGGGCCAGCTTCGCATCCCACACCTCTCGTACATGGGGACGCACTGCGGCAATAGAGCTCAGCAGCGCGCCGTCATCAAACTTTCGTCCGACATCCTCCAACATGTCCAACGCCTTCGCCCACATCGCAGGCGACCAGTCCTGCCCCCTCCGCCATCCGTTCTCCCCGCGCCTCGCGAAGAAACTCGCCATCCAGACTTCGTACTGGAACGTCTTCTTAGTCTGGAGATAGGACAGACATAGCCCAGCCGTCCACTTCGGCAGTTCAGTCCTCCGATACGCCGGAGCGTGCGCCGAGTTTGCTACAGCCATGCTGTCGCGATACTCCTTATGCGTGCGTTCGGCGAGTTCCTTGAGCACGAGCGTGAAGTGTTCCGCAATCTGAGCGTGCAGAGAGTCGCGAGCATGCAGGGGGACGTATTCTTGCGGTACAAGAGATGCTTCAGTGTTAACGTCGTCCACGTCCATGCTGTCGTCGTCCGCGATCGCCAAGTGTGTCGATGCAGGGCCCTCGGTCTGCGCCAGCCGTTCAGGTTTGACTATGTCGTCTTTCGTTCTCGACGGGCGGTAGCGTGGAAACGCCTCTCGATCACGGAACCCGGTGAGATCAACTCCCTGCACAGGAAGGTGCTGCGCAAGCAGACGACTTGACCAGCTGCGCCTCGGGGGAATGTACGTCTCGAGACCTGAGAACGAAAGCAACGCCACCGTCAGCCAGCCAGTCAGCGCAAACACGAAAGACACTCCGAGCCAGACCGAGGTTGATTGTCAAGTCCAGTGACGGCGGGCCGGTCAACGCAAGCTCGCAGCTCCGTGCACGTCAGTTCGGAGGGACGACTGTGACATATCTCCTCGGTCCGCCCTCCGAGATAACAGCCCTGGATGTATGCGCAAAGACATACCTTCTTTGTGGCACTCCAGGGCGAGGTTCTTATCCATGGTGACCATGAGCGCGCCATAGCCGCGAGTACTCTCGCCGAAGTACAGACAGCAATCTCGGATGGAGAGGTCGTTCTTGCGAGGATGGTCCGACTCCGCGTGCGGTCCAGGGCTCTGCGTCTCCTTGACGGCTTGGAGCTTTACGGTCGTCCGCTCCTTCACCTTCTTCAAGAGCCAAGTGGTCGCCTGGCGCGCAAACCACTGTAGGTCGTCACGGTTCTTCAGCCTACATCAGATGGGGTCGCGGACCGTGTCAGGAGTCAGGATGAGCGCATCCAGGGAGCAGAACCATTACGTACCCGTCGAGCTCGCTCAACACGACGCTCGGGACGATGATCATGATGGGGTACTTGACGCGCTCGACATCTTCGCAGAATTGTTCGATGATGCCGCAGTAGTCGATGAGTACGTTCGTATCGAGTACGACGTACAGGAACGATTGGTGTGCGACGGGAAACGCATCCTATCGAACTCATCTCAGAGAGGCGCCCTAGGAAAACGCTGCTGTGGCGCACCTGCATCTCCACGTCCTTCGCGGCATTATACAGTAGTTCGACTGTGTTGTCGTACGGTGCAGTAGACATAGTCATTTATAGTGGTAATTCTTCTATATGGGAGTCAATTGACGGCACCAGCTCGACGTTCACGAGACAGACGCACATGTATAAGGGCAAAACGCCACAGCGGATATGATTCCAGGAGAGCTAGACGAGGAGGTTAGGAGGCACAAGCGCGGTAACACCCACCTCCTCTGATAGAGCTGATAAAGACGATGTTTGAACGGAGTGCCAGTAGAAGTCAAACAAGTCAGAGGCAGATGAGATGGTGGTGGTCGAAGTCGAAGTTGCTGACGACGCGAAACGCGGCCAATACATCGCAGTACTTGCGCACCTTTCCGAGCAGCATCCTGTCACACCTACTTCACACCAACAGACTATATGCGTGTCTATAGCGATGTTGTATTCATATGCGCGTGCGTATGATATTACAATGCGATGAGGACCAGAACCGATACTATAAAGAAACATAAAGAAATGCGAAATGCGAGATGCGAAATGATGATGCCTTGCGAACCAGCACTTGTCCATGAATGTGAGCACCGAGTCCAACCAAACAGAACCTGAGCGGACGTTATGTCGCTATCCTCTTCGCCTGCGGTGCATCTTCTTCGCCCTTAATGAGACCAAGACCCACACTATCATCCTCAGCTTTACGCTTCATACCGGCGAGCCTCGAAGGTGTAGGCGTCTCAGACTTCCCTGAGTCACCATTGAGTGTCGCGAGTGCTTTCGGCGGCGTGCGGGTCTCAGGCGTCCGTGAACGACTACGACTCGACGCTTCGTTGCGCAGACGGGATGCAAGGCTTGATTTCGACGCGATCGCTTCCGCATGGCACGTCGCATGGTATATCTGGAATGAAGTTGTCAGTCGTGGTCGGTATGCGGAAAGATTGAATCAACGTACCCTATCGTCCTTCTTGATAGCGTTCCGCCACACCCACTCCTCATCGTCCTCCAAGAACTCAGACTTAAGTGGTTCCTTACAAATTGGACAAGAGATGGGTTTTGCCTCGTCGCCGGGGGGAACCACAACAAACATCGCCCTCAATTCAGCATCACGCTTCGCAGCTTCCTCCGCAGCGGCAGCCTTAGTGTTGACGATACGACCGTCCGCACGACCCTTGCCTTTGACGTCGACAACTTCGCCGTGAACCCAGTCCTGCAATCGAACACGATGAGACTACAACACATAGAGACAGGCAACGAATATACACACCTCCATCGTAATGAACCAGCTGCGGCTGTGACCACGTCCGACGGCTTGACTTGCCTTACGATTCTGCCTGAAATGCATGTCGAGATGATCCTCGAACTGCTTCTTGCCAGCGGGGCTATCCGAGAAACGAGCGCTGCATTGCTTGCACTGGGTGGGTAGACGATCGTATAGCATCTCGGTGATGGGTACACGTGATCTAAATCGGAAGGTCAAGACATACCCGAGAATGACGAACTGACGAACGCACCGTGTGATATCCGAGGAGGTAAGCTTGACTTTGTGTGATCGAATGAGCTGCCGGTATGCTCTTGCAGCCTCTCGTGCGGGGTCAGCGGGCGCAGATGTCTCCTCAACCTTCGCTACGTTGGCACCGGTGGTAGCGGGGACGACGCCCGCTTTAACCAAGGCGCTGAACAAGTTTGCGATATCGGGTACCGCAGGCGCCGTCGACGTTGACGGCATAGATGCACCTGCAGACGCCAACAGACGAGAAAGATCCATTGGCTCAGCCTTGGGCTGCTCGAACGACGTAGGGTACGATTGCTGGGGTGGATACGCGGGTGGGGCGGCGGCGGGCCCTGGGGGCCCTGGAGGAGCAGAGTACGACTGTGGAGCAGGGTACGATTGGGGGGTCGGGGCAGGCGGAGGGGACGACGAAGCGGGCGGAGTCGTGAGGGTACGTAACTGAGATAAGATCTGACCCAGTTCGCCTTGGGACACTCCAGTCTGCACAAGGGTACGAAGCTATAACCAATGATATTAGATGAGGGACATGAAAAATAGGACGGGTACTCGTACTTGTTGGAGGATAGCAACATGACTCTGCGTCGCCTTGTCGTACGGATTTGATTGCAAAACCCGCTCCTTCTGTCCGAGAACGAACTCAAGCTCACTGAGAACTTGCGCCTGTGAGATGGACTGGCTTCCACCGCGGTTCCCAGTCTGACGAGCACGTCTATCAGACCGACGACAAGGACGCGGACGACAAGAACGTACAGATTGTGTAGAATTGCTGCCCCATATGTGGCGTTCGATCGCTAGTTGAGGGACAACGCCGAATAGCTCTCGTCCATCAGGCGCGCCAGTGCGCCACGTCAGCAGCATTTCTTCCATCTTGCTGCGGGTGGTCGGGTCGACAGCTTCATATGTGTCGACGAAGAGGCGGACGACAACTGGGGTGAAATGGCGGGCGTAGGGGTCGTAGACATTCTTGGCGATAGCATCGAGGAGGTAGAACGACGGAAGCTTCATCCATGGAGGCACCTAACGTAAAAGCACCCCGAAAAGGATAAAATTAGTCAGCAATCCATGGTTCAGCGCATCAGCAGAGAAGACCAAAGCAGAGACGTCGGGGAGACGGGAGAAGACGGAGAGAATACGTAGCGAAGACGTAGCGTAGCACAAGCCTCGGAGCAAGCTGCCAGCCTACGGCGTCACAGAGCCGTCGAGCAACAGGCCCCGCCGACCTCTGTTCACGAGGCGGTGTCTTTGCTCAAAGCTGCAACTACTAACTACGATACATGAACGGACAGCTAACTACGGTGGCAAACAACGTCTAGCCGAGAACGTCCTCCGTGACGGTCCGTAGGAAAGGAAAATAATGAGCGAGGGAAAGAAGGGAGGACCACTCACCCGTCGAAGATGCTGCTCGATGCACTGCACGACCACGTCCGCGAAACGACTGTAATCCTGCGCGATCATCGAAAGACTCTGAATGATTGGCCTGGAATTAACGGTCAGATTAGAAAGCCTCGTGATGTAGTCACGGCGGAACACGTTTGGGTCGACGTGGTATGGCTGAGGAACGGGGGGAGGGGCGTAGTAGGGATTGGGCGGCGGCAACGGGGCTCCGTAGCCCTGTGCGGCCGGATAGGCCAACTGGGTGTATGCGGTACTCTGAGGGTAGAGCGACATGGCGTGGCCTACTCAACAACGGAAGAGTCGATGGGGGCGAGTGCGATTTCAGCGGCGGACACTGTTGAAGAACGACCAATGAGCTGGTATATGCGTCCCAACCACGGGGGAACCAGATGCTCTATTGTATGGCTCTTCTCAGACGTCTCTTACAGCGGGCGGGGCACCACAGATAGACGGACGGGCTGCACGACAGTTGCAAGGGAGATGGTGGTCGACGATGAAGTTGAGCAAAAGCGCGTGTTCCCACCGGCGTGCTGACTTAGCCTACGTTTCAAACTCAGCCGGACAATTGCCGTTTCTGTACAGCCACACGTGATTCACCAGACCCTCCGCCCCAGTCCCTGACCTTCCCAATCCGGCCCGGCAGCGCTCGTAGGCCAACTCACGTCCCCTCGCAAATCCACACCACCCTCCCTCAAGACCTACGCCTTCTACGCTTCAAGGTCAGTACGCCCTCCGGAACCGTCTCTGCAGCCCAGGATCTATCGCGTTGAATGCTGGGATGGCCGAAAAATGCTGAAATCTGGAGGGGATTGCGATGGATTCTCTTGGTGCTGCTTGGATGTGCCTTGACTGGACGCTCACGACTTGGTACCACACTGCAGATGCGGGACGTCCTCAAGACCGAAGAGCTCGATATTCCCGAGGGGGTCACTGTCGAGATCAAGTCCCGTCTCATCACCGTCACTGGTCCCCGCGGGAAGCTCACCAAGAATGTCCGTCACATCGACATGGATATCCGGCTAGTGCAGCAAGGCCAGGTCAACAAGGTCACCCTCGCAGTATGGCAGGGCGGCCGCAAGCACGTTGCTTGCCTACGGACGATCAAGTCCCTGATCGTCAACATGATCACGGGCGTGACGAAGGTGCGTTCCTACATGATTGAGGCCGGTGCCCGTACGAACTGCATTCTCTGCTGCAGGGCTACCAGTACAAGATGCGTGCGGTGTACGCCCATTTCCCCATCAACTGCATTATCCAGGAGAACGGTCGCGCGCTGGAGATCCGTAACTTCTTGGGGGAGAAGGTCCGTTCTCGTTCTGCCTCACCCTGAAACAGGCCTGACTCATTACTTGCTCAGATCGTAAGAAATGTCTCTATGCTCGACGGCGTTACCGTCTCCGAGTCAAAAGCGCAGAAGGATGAGCTCATTCTTGAGGGCATCGACGTGCAGAACGTCTCACAATCTGGTGCGTCCATCCGAGAGTCTTGTAAGCGCCATGGACTCACCCCTCGTCTACAGCTGCCTCGATCCAGGGCGTCTGCCGGGTACGGAACAAGGATATCCGTAAGTTCTTGGACGGTATCTACGTGTCGGAGAAGGGCACGATCGACCAGGAGTGAGGACGCTATTGTTTGTCTGATATTCATGTAGTATTTTTTTCTCGGCTCAAAATCTGCATGTTATCGCCCTTGCTATGACCACAATATGATGCATGCCGACACTGTACACTTGCCTTGGACTGATATCATCCATTTCATGTCGCGACAAATCGCTTAGGGACGCAAGATGATGCAATTCGCTACAAGACATGGCCAAAGACGTCACGGTATGAAAGGCATCTTTGTGCCTACCGACTGTCTGTACTTGCGATAGTCATCTCCGAAGAATCGAATCAAGTACGCCTCCTCCGCTGTTCAGATGGTCAGTATCTTCACAGTACTGGGAAACGCTATGACGAACCCCGTATACGCCCATGGAAGAAACGCCATAGAATGCATAGGTAGAGCACGAAGCTCAGAGGGTTCTGGAGGACGAGCTGGGTTCCCAGTGCCCAGTAGAAAAACCCCGTGTACGAAGGATGGCGGAGGTAGCTGTGGTTCGAGAATGTCAAGTTGATTGAGTCATCGCATGGAACGCTGATTCTCACCTATATATTCCACTTGTGACAAGGACATGTCCTTCTGCTTTCCGAGAGGCCATAATATGGGAGAAGTTGGACCCCGCATGTATCATCGCGGCAGACCTCAGGGCCTGACCGACCAGAGACAGAACGATACCTGTCAGATTGTCAATGAACACCTCACCTGCATGAACGCACGAAGAAGACGAACTGACCGACCAGGGTAACATAGGGATATTGCTTGTACTCGGGTTTGACATACAACGTCACGAGGTACTCGAAGAGGGCGACGCTGTGTGCGATGTGATATAATGCGCCATTCTCCAAGAGGAAGGCTGATGATATGTCAACGCACACACAGCACGGGAAAGGTGGGTCGACTCACAATCTACGCTGCACTTGTCGCGGTTCCAACCGGCAGCTACAGCGAACTCTCCCCAGTGGAACGCCGACCAGGCAGCAAGGAAGTATCCAAGTTGATATGTCGACCACCAGTATAGTCCAAAACCATTGGTCACGAACAGGAGCACTCCAAACAAAAACAGAGAGCCTAGCAGGAACGAGATGGTGGCGACGGAAAGAGGTGTATTCGGGATGACTCCTCGAGGAAGGTGGGACGCATCCTTGGGCACAGTGTTCAGCGGATGTGACTGGATTGTATCGGTGGCCATTCTCTGGCGAAGGCGTTGCTCAAAGCCGTCTACTTCTTCTTCCGTTGAGGCAGACATGGGGGAGAGGAGCGAAGAGAACGCGTGGTCATTGGACAATTGTGCAGGTGCATGAACGCCGGAAACAAGCTGCACGCGCTACTTGCACGTTTAACTTTCACTTCTGTGTCACTGTCTGCTCAGACTCTCTGCTCGTCTCTTCAGCCTCCCTCCCCTTAGGCCGCATTCTCGCTCTCTTTTCGACCGGCGGCATTGACGACGCATAGCTTGGGTGCTTGTCGATAGGCTCGGCCACCCGCTGGTTATGGTCGCTCGTGTAGTCACTGTCTTCCGACACCGTGGCATTCAGAAATGGCTCCCCCGAAGGTTTTCATGCAGACAATATGCAACGCAAGTGAACCATGAGCCCTCCAAGCTGCGAAATATGGCACTTATGGCCCATATCGGTACGGTGTGCCTGCTCTGTGCCCTAGCATGAGCTGACCACTTCAAGCAGACTCCGGCAAGACCACGCTTACCGAGTCAATCTTGTTGCAGTCCCAATACCTTTCGTCAGCTGGGTCTGTAGACACGGGCAGTACGACGACCGACTTCCTCCCTGCGGAGCGTGAACGCGGCATCACCATCCAATCTGCGAGCATTCCGGTCAAGTGGAAGGACTGGACCTTCAATTTGATCGATACCCCTGGACATGCCGACTTCGGGATGGAAGTGGAGAGTGCAAGTCGCGTAGTTGACGGCGCGGTAGTCTTGATAGATGCTGTGGAGGGTGTCGAAGCTCAGACCAAGGGCGTTTGGCGACAGCTGGATAGGTGAGCAGACAAGCCGAGGTGAGGAGGTACACCAGCCGTCTGCACGGGTCTTGCTCAACACCGCGTGGTTGCAGGTACAACGTCAAGTCACGCATATTGTTCCTCAACAAGCTTGATCGAGCTGGCGCGTCTTTCCGGACATCCATGCTCTCCGTGCTCGCGAATCGGCTTCACCCTCGACCCATGGCAATAACGCTCCCCATTGCATCGTTCGACCCGCAAGACTACACGCGAGCAGAGCCTGGGATACAAGGATTGGTTGATCTGGTCAACTGGGAAGTCTGGAAGTATGATTCGGAAGGCAGTCCCTCGGTCCACGCCCTACCTCGCACTCAAGCGGAACTGGAGCAGTCCGATCTGTTCCCTTCCTCTCATCCCCTGGTCAACCATCTCCTGCCTGCAAGGATCAGCCTACTAGACAACCTCGCGCAGGTATCTGAAAGCCTCTTCGAGACGCTGATTGGTTTGCCCGAGGATCCATCATCATACTTGTCCCTTCGATCTTCCGACATCCTCCCTCACCTCCGTGCTGCGACTCTACGGAACGATATCCTCCCTGTGCTCTGTGGGTCCGCATTCAAGCATATAGGGACGGAGCTCCTCATGAACTACGTTGGAGAGTTGTTGCCCAGTCCGGCAGACGTGGAAGCAAATACTAAGGCCCTGGCGCCCAATGCGCCTTTGAGGATGCTCGCATGGAAAGTGGGATGGGACAAGAGGAAAGGATGGATGACGTTCGTTCGCGTGTACTCAGGTATGTGACACGACGCTCGGGGTTGCCGCGCATGCTGAGCAACTGTTAGGCACTTTGAGAAGTCAGACTTCGGTATTGAACGCCACGCAGAACCAGAGGGAGAAGATCTCGAAGATACAGCTACTCTATGCTGCCGAAGCTCAAGACGTAGATTCTCTACCCTTTGGATCGGTGGGGGCTGTTATGGGCCTGAAGTACACTCGTACAGGCGACACTCTCGTGGGCGTCGCAGGAGGGTCCAACGCATCATCTCTACGGGATATCGTACCCCCTCCCGCAATGATGTCCGTCTCTGTGATCCCGCACTCGCACGCAGACCTCGAGCCAGTTGAAAGCGCACTCAATGCACTTGCACGGACTGATCCCTCTGTACGTGTCGAGACTCAAGAGGGTCAGCTTCTCGTGCACGGTCTCGGGGCGCTCCACCTCGAGATTGTCGAGTCTCGCCTCCGCGATGAGTGGAAGGTAAACTTCGAGTTCGGTCGCAGACGTGTCAGCTTCCGCGAGTGCCTCGGCACTGGCGACATCTCTGGCGTCAGCGACATGTGGTCGACTGAGATCGGCGGGCACGCTGTCCAGGTCCAGGTCGGCCTCTCTGTCCGGACCCTCGAGGATGACGAGGAAGGCGACCCGCTTTGGGATGGCAATATGGTCCTGACTGCCGATGGCAAGAGTCTACCTCCTGGCGACCTCCATGCGGACCTGAATGATCCTCTGGCACAAGTAGCTAGAGGTTTGTCAAGCACGCTTTCGAGCTCTCCGAACACTACGCTCGCTCTCTCGCGACTATGTATACAGGTCAAGAAGATTGACTTCCCGAAGGAGGCGCACCCCTCGGTCCTGGCAGGAGCTAGCGCGGCCGTCTTGCGCAACATTGTCCGTGCGGCTGGCCAAGGTGACCTTATGGAGCCCTACATCCGTCTAAAGATCAGCGTGGACGAGGGGACCGTCGGGCGGGTAGTCGAAGACCTAGGCGAGCATGGCGGTGAGGTACTCGACCTCGACGCTGCGGATGAAGAACTGGAACCGGATGTGGACGAAGGCACGGTCTATATCCCACCGCAGTGGCTGTCGCCGTCTACTGGAAAAGCGGCAAAGAGCACGTCAGCGCGCATGAAGCGCACTATCGTCGCTATCGCTCCTCTCAGCCAGATGCTCGACTACTCGACGCGTCTGCGGGCTCTCTCTGGTGGCCATGGACTGTTCGATATGGCGGGCGAAGGATTCAGGAGGGTGTCGGCGCAGAGGACAGTCGAGATTCTGCAGGAGCTCGGCCGTTTGTAAAAGGAACAACCGTCAGTGAACGGTTGCGACACATGATGTACCTTAATCTAATCATAGTATGTGTATGTCATTACTACAGCTCTCTCATCTCATCTGCATCACCGAAGAATACTGCACCGTCAATCTCATCGTCGTCTTCGGCGATACCAGGAGGGTGTTCCCCGACTGAGCGAAGAAGCTGACTGAACAACACCATCCCGCCGTCATCTCCGTCGCTGTCTTCTGCCGGTTCCGAGAACAGCGGTACTGGTGGCAGGTGGCGTACAGCTGAGGGTGCGGGCGTGGGCTCCCTATCGAAGTCGGGGAGGAAGAGAGGTGTACGCTCTCGTTGATCATTGGGCACGAAGTCGGGTGGAGCGATGCTAGGTGCCCTGGGTGCGATGAGGCCGGTCGGGGCTAGCGACGGTGCACGAGTGCCCGATCGGATGGGAGGATAGGGCTCGACGATCACGCATAGGCAGCGTCCATGTATGTTGAAACCATGATAGCGGAGCTTGAGTATCGGCTTGGGCTTCGGCTCTTCTTCTTCGTCCACAAGCTCGACATCCATGGTGGCAGGAGCCACCCCTGGGTCCTCTTCCATTGGTTCAGCCTGACCCTCCTGTTGAAGCTCGCCGACCAAGACAGGTTCTGTTTCCTCTACCTTGGGGACCATGGGAGCATCTCCGGTAGACTCTGTGACTTCCATCGGTTCTTCGTCACGGTCTGCTCCAGTACTATTCTCGAAGATTACCCCTCCCTCGAGATCGTCTTCTCGATAACCTCCAGGTACGGCCTTCCTAGCTCGCTTCGACCTCCGCGTAGCTATCGGTTCCGCGGGAACATGGTCGCCGTCGTCATCGTCTTCGCTGGATACCGAAATTGCCTCCTCTTCGTCATCGAGTGCTCTCGCTTTCCCTTTCCCCTTGGGTCTTGGTTTCGGCTTACGTTTCTTGCCTCCTTTAGATAGTTCGTTAGTGGTCTTCTTAGATCGACCAGAGGTCCGTCCCATGGGTGCTTCGCTCGGGACGGGAGCAGCAGCCCTCGGCCGTGGAGGCGCAGCTGTGAACATGCGGGACTATAGACACCTCGTTATCATTCACATTGGAAGGCCATGCACAGAGAAGTCGTACCTTGATGAGGACAGCATGAGGTTCCGTTCCACGTAAGAAGTAACCGAACTGATAGGTATCTGTCGGAGCATGGAAGTCAAAACCTGACATGGGGTCCACTGGCGTCGATCATACCTCCGCGGTGGACATCTAAGGTCCCCCGTTTCGAATTCGCAGCCCCCCCTGCACTGAGGTGAGCATCAATCTCAGCGTTCAGCTTGGGGATGATTCTGGTGCCGGTGAGCGCATGGCCACCGTGCATTAGGACCCGGAGCTTACATCGGACGTAAGTCAGCGAGGACGTGCTGCAGCACCCTTTCCGACATCCATTCAACATGGCGCTCGTCCAAGTATAGCTAGGACAGATGCATATCAGTGTCAGGAAGGTATCAGGGTGTTGAAACTCACGTATAGCGGCAGAACAGTGGTTGCGGATATCCGGAGGTAGTAGGCATTGCGAGTCGAAAATCGCATCGTGTCGTGCTATATCGTATGGTTACGCAAACCCTCATGGCGATGCTGACGAGGATTCTGCTCACTGGTGCAGAGATGCTACTGGGGTGGCTAACAAAGAGGCACGTCGAGGGAGGCGCCAGTGGTGCGAAACATGTTGGTACATGGTTGATGTCATTGGTCACTGTCAGCTGGACGGTGCGGCCGAACCATCGACACGTCGAAGAGGAAATTTTATGCAAACACTTGGGCTGGTCAACCAGGAGGCTAATAACACTGTCCAGAACAGGGGCGATGCGCTGCGTTATCGAGGACAACACCTTGCTCTGGACGCTGTGGAGAACTTGTCAAAAGGAGGACGGGATCAGAGAGCATTGGGACAACATGCAAAAGGCATTAGTGGCGTCGGCGAACCTTACCTGCAGTTGATACATACCTGGATTGCATCGACCACACAGCGGAACGAATAAGAAAATACAAGAATAAGTACGACTCCATTATCCAAATCGTCTACCACGTTCTGCTACTACTATTGATACTATTGTAAGTTACTGAGCTTTGGTCGGAATCACTGTCCTCCTCTTTGTTACAGATTTCATTCCGGCGGAAATAGCAAACATGGCGACGACGCTGACGGCGTACGTCAATGAGGGACCGAAGGTCCAGTAAGACGCACAAGCTGTAAATGCAATGAGCTACGGGCTTATAAAGTACGAGAGGTTCAACTTACCGAAGAGCGGGCCAATGGCTCGGCCGAGCTGACCAGAGGAACGGAATTTGCCCAAGGCCTTGCCTTTGGCCAGATCCGGGTGCTCCTCGACAGCCTTACCAGTATCGGGGTCAACGGAAATGTCGTCACATTGCAGGGATGCGTAGGCTGTCAACGAGTTCACCACCGTCGCGGATGTCATGGCCATGCAGACTGCTGCAGCCTGGAGGAGCCGAGTCGCGATAGTGGGATGGTTGGCAACCATGTGGGGGAGGATGGTGAGGAAGACTAGGCCTATAGCGCAGCTGCTGATACCGCGCTTGGCCATATTGCCTTCTCCCACCTTCGACATCGCGCGGCGAACATATCCGCCTTGCAGAAGAGCGCTAATGATACCGATGGAACCAATCAGCGCGCCATTTTGTTTATTGCCCCAGTCAAAGACTGCCAGCACCTCAGTCAGAACATGTGAGTGTGAGTGATAGACATATAGCACTCACGATCAAACGTTAGGAAGGTGAGGGTGAACTCGACACCAGAAAAGACGCCGAGGAACAAGAAGTGAAGTCGTCGTAGCGTTTTCAACATCTTGAGACGATCTGCAGTGGTCCCCTGCCTTGAGGTCTGAGTCGTGCCATTTGCTTTGCCATGGGCAGAGCCATTCCTGGAGCCGTTGACAGCTGGCTTCTGGGAAGTGGCTGCTTTACCGCGGGTTTCTGGGAGGGCAAAGACGAGGAAGATAGTCTCCAGGGCAAGCAAGACGAAGGTCAGAGCGGCAGGTCCGGCATATACATTAAGTTCGATGCCGGAGGCCGTGAAGGATGTGGGCAGAGGGCGAGAGGCGAAGTATGCACCGATGGGTGGCCCGATGCAGAAGCAGATTGCGAACGCTATGCCGACGTGTGCGAGTGCCTTCGCACGAGTTTCTGGTGTGGTGACATCTGACAGGATGGCACTGCTGGGAGTTAGACGCATCCAACCGCTTTCACATCGAGGCCACGTACATGGCAAGCTGAACATTGCCTTCACTGAGACCTCCGATCACACGGGAGAGCAGATATGACGCAAAAGACGTCGATTGGAGCCATCTGGAAGGGTTGTGAGCGGAGATACAAGTTTCATGCGCATAGTACACTCACACCACCGCAGAGAGTAGGTTGCCAATCATGGTGATGAGGAGTACGCGCTTCCGTCCGTACTTGTCGCTCAGGGATCCAATATAAGGAGAGATGAACCTAACGGAACAAAGGATGTGGGTCTTGGTGGATGGTGAGCGGCGGGTTGGGATATACGGACCATTGTAGAGCACTACACGTGCAGTGGTGGTGTGAGGGACGGACAGGACGGCAACAAGGTAGGACATGCTTACGAGAACACGGATCCCATGAGGCCGCCCAGAAGAACGATATCCCATCTTTGAGGGTTTGAGGTAGGCTTGTACAGCAGACTGCGCGCTGTTGAAACGGTGTAGAGTGTTCGGGACAGGAAGCCGTTCGGGTCGGAGGACTCCCGCTGTGGCCACGTCTAAGTCAGGTTCGAAACGGGTTTGCTCGTACTCACCTTCGTGTACCATTCAATAATACGTGGAAATAGAGGGAGCGGAATGGTGAATGCTGCGCACGAAGGTTAGCATATGCATAGAGAGATACCTGAGGGAGGACGCACCGAAGAGGTCCAACACCAGGGACAAGAACACGACACGCTCAACTTGCCCCATCCTGCGGAGTACTATGGCGGTAAAGGTGAAGGTAGAGGTTGTCAGGTGTGGGGACGCAGCGTCGCAGGCCGAGACACGGGTAGACGGCCGGGTTTTATCAACAAGCTAACCGCCTGCGACTGTCGGCCTCGGAGCGCGGCTGGAGTCTGGAAACGATTGAACGAACAGCAGCTGGTGCCAGGTATGAGAATAAAGCTTCAGGGTATACGTCGAGGAACCGTCGAATGTGTGAAAGAGTACGGGATACATGTCGCACTGAAAGGGTTTGTGTGCGAGAGCACAGCTGTGGCTGAAACAGACCTCCACGCCGGCCCACGCTGCCCCGGCTCGGGAGCGCGACCACGTTCGCAGCGCCATTGCTGCGAACTGGCAGCTTCACACACGTACGCTGTACTCTCAGGATGATCATCTATCGTTCGGCACGTCGTGGGGAGGCGGTGAATTACAGACATGCTACAGGATGCCAGGTCCGTGCGACGTAGTTCCACGTCAGTTGATGTACACACGCTCGCCGTCTCTACTCTGTTGTTTCCTCTTCTGCGCCGTCGGTTGTGCGGTACTTTTGATCTTCAGACGCCTGCGTGAGCGACGTCTGATAGTGTGAGCTCGTCTCGGTCTTCGTGACCTCCCGCAACGCCATAGTGGCATATGCAGCGGTACCGAGTTGGAGGTTGATTTGCAGTGCAAGGAACTTCCCGTCCTCGACTGTCGCCGGTGGAGGAAAGCCGAGCAACTTGTCTTCGTCCGACTGCGCCAGGGGCACGTCCGGGTCGGTGTACCGCAGCACCTGCCAAGAGAGCTCCTTGGGTAGATGGAGGATCTTGCGGTATGAACCACCCAATGTGTAGTCCCTACCAAAAGCTTCGTCAGTTTCAGTCCATCGCCACGCAACAACCGTACTTACTTCTGCTTGCGAACGAAGTTCTCAGGGTCGAGGCCGTCTCTACGCAAAAACTCCTTGTATCGTTCACCCAGCGCGCCACCTGGAAAGTCGACATCCTTGCCAGGCAGGGGCATGATCACGTCAAATATCGAGTAGTTGTCTAGGTCCGCCTCGGTGAGTGTCTTCACCTTGGGTGCTTCCCAAGCCTTCCTGGATCTCTTGCCAGATCTTCCAGAGTCCTTTGCTAAAGCGGGTGTTAGCCGAGATCGTCGTCGTGGCAGTGGTGCTGACCCATACCATTCTCCTCATTGGCCACTTTGTCCTCCAGTGAGACCTCACCCTCAGCGGCTTCCAGCGCGACCTCAGAGTCGTCCTCGCCACCTTCCGCCTTCGAAGGTGAAGCCTCATCAAAGACAAGGTCTCCGGCGACCGGCTTGTCGGCTCCGTGCATGCGGATGCGGTCGGAGACGATGGCGTTCCAGACGTAGGACTGATACGCGTGCACATACATGAGCCTGAGGTTGCGAGGGATCTGCAAGGGGGGTCAGTATCTCGAATTCACGTAGGACGAGAAGTGCTCACAGTAGACAACGCTCCCATGGCGTTTCGGGTGTCACCATTCTGCTTCTTGTAGCTCTCGAGTATGCAACGCTCCGCCACCACACGCCGAGGCATGAGCTCCAGAGCCTTGTCCAAATCCTTCTCAACTAACCAGGCGTTCCGAGCAGTGACGACATCCGGGTGTTCGCCAGGCCGATTGCGGAGGATGAGGTTCACAGCCTTGTGCCAGTCACCCTTTAGGAGTGCGAGTCCGATCGAATGCGTGGGTATGGATGCCGTTCCAAACCGTTGCATGCCTGGGTGGGCCGAGATTGTCAGATACAATGGTGGCAAAGTCGATGCCGACATACCGTAGTAGTTGATAAAGCCCTTCGTTTTGATGACGTTCATGGCACGATCCAGGGTGTCCATTGAGTCGACGCGAACGTTCCTACATTCGCCATCAGCGAGACAGACCTCTGGACGAGCTTGGCTATTTACCTGAGAGTGATGACAAACGCGTTGCCCTTGAGCATGCCTAGCTCCAAGCTGGCCTTCCGGTAGTTGAAGTCAGCAACCCTCACGCCACGCTCGCCACGCTGCGTTAGGGCATCTTCCATGGTCCGGCGGCCGTTCAAGCCGTTCGCCATCTTCCACACATCCTCCACCGTCTTGTTGCCGCGTCTCAACGAGACGCGTTGGACGGTGACCCCACGTTTGTCCTTCGTGCCTGCAACAGAGAGATCCTTCACGTTGCAGTGCAGCGTTCGCGACAGGTAGGCCAGGGCATCTTGGGTGTCGCGGTTTGTCTTCTGAAGGGTGAAGTGAATGTACGGAGGGTAGCCCGCCCTTTCTCCGCCTCCGCCTCCTCCGCCTCCACGGCCTGCAGAAGTGTCAGCCCTGGTCGATGGAAAGCTTCAACCAACCATACCTTCGGTTCTTCCCCCACGTGCTCCGCCACGTCCCCGTCCTCGACCACCGCCTCCACGCTTGGACCACTTTATGGCTATGCGTGAGCCCTCATCTGAAGGTCCAGCAGTGGTGTCCGTCTCAGTGTCTAGCTTACCGCCAAACAAGTCTCGAATTACTTGATGAAGACCAGTGCGGGTTTCCTTTGAGGCAATGGGCTAATGAAGTGTCACGCAAGTCAGATGGCATTCAATACGAGTATAATGGAACATGATGACACGGACGTCAGAGAGCACTTTACGATGGTCTTCTCTAGCTCCAGGTCTCCCGCCTCTTCCTCCTCCACGACCCCCACGACCGCCGCGGCCACCGCGGCCTCTGTCCCTTCCGCGTTTTCCCCTCCCCTTGGTTTCTGGTTCTTCCTGCTGTACTGGCTCCGGCAGGGGGGTCTCGGCGGCATCGGCGCTACCGTCGGCTGCTTTCGCCTGGCGTCCTCCCCATCCGCTGTCGCTGACGAAAGTTAAGGGAGGCTCCGGGCCTTCCAGATAGAGGTCTTTCAAACGAGTAATAGCGTCCTCGGCGAGGAACGGCTTCAAAGCTTCTGTGAAGCGTTCGGGCCAAGGCTCATCCTCTTGAGGAATCTCTGCAGAGGGCTCAGAGGGGCCTGCCTGCTGGGTAGCCTCTTGAGGTGGGTCAGCGGCGGTCGGTTCCGATGGCTGCTCTGCCGCCGGAGTGGGAGCGGTGATTTCCTTCGTATCACTTGACTCCGGCTCCTCAGGCAGGACACCGTCGGGCTCTCCTGCTGCGGCAGGAGCATCCGCTCCCTTCTTGGACGAAGACGGCATGCCCAGAGACTTCAAGTGAATGACCTGACTATCCAGATCGACTTCGAACACCAGGAAGTCCGTGAACCTGCACCACGGATGGGTAAATACGCGCGTCCACAGCTCAGGATAGTGACCGTACCTCTGCTTGATGATTCCCTCAATCTTCGGCACGTCAAACCCAATGTACTCGGATATTCCAACGTCAGTCTCCATGATCTGCTGCATTGATCCGTCCGGTCCATACACAGGGGGAGGCGCGTTGAGCATTGCGTGACTCGGCGGGAGCATACTCTCCGCTTCCTGGTTTGGCGCGTCGGTGTCCATAGCGTCCTGCTCTTCCAGTTCGGAGATATTCACGACGGCGACCTCGCGGTCTTCGTCCATGGGCACGGACGCGTCCGCATCCCCAGCATCCTCTAGTTTGGTCCGCTTTGCGATGGGCTGGTCCGAGGCATGGTCATCGACCTCGCGAGGACGGGTTTTGGGCGAAGACGACATGGAAGGAGGTGAGCTGAAAAGAGATTAGATCGCTCTCCGCGTCCAGATCTTGTTCTTCGATCACCGCTGCCATCTTCATCTAATCTTATCTCCCACTGACAGTGAAGCTGTCGGGACTCGCTTTGTGAAGCACCGTCACCAGACTCATCTGCACTGCGATATGGCTTCCGTAGCAATGCAGACATACGCGCAAAGGGCAGCAAAACAAACAAATCCCGCGGCGAGGGCGTTACTCGAGACAATTGAGCGCAAGCGCACCAACCTCTGCGTCAGCGTCGATGTAACGAAGCAGGCGGACTTCCTCAGGATCATTGACACCGTTGGACCGTACATTTGTCTTGTCAAGGTAGGTCAATGCATGTATTGATACTTCCTGCATCAACCTTACTCATCGAGTCGTACAGACCCATGTCGATGTGATCGAGGACTTCGACTCCTCCGTTATTGACCGCCTGCAAGAACTCAGCGCGAAACACGACTTCCTGATCTTCGAAGACAGGAAATTTGCAGACATCGGTAAGTCGCCGTGCTGATTTAGGGAAGCACCACATTAACCAAGATTGGCAGGAAACACCGTCGCGTTGCAGTACTCTAGCGGCGTGTACAAGATCGCGAGCTGGTCGCACATAACAAACGCACATCCAGTCCCGGGTCCGTCTATCATCTCTGGCCTCTCATCGGTTGGTGTCCCCCTGGGGCGGGGCCTCCTCCTCCTCGCCGAAATGAGCACGAAGGGCAGCCTCGCGACAGGCTCCTACACGGAGGAAGCTGTACGCATGGCGCGTGCCAACCGCGACTTCGTGATCGGATTCATCGCTCAGCACCGTATGGACGGCGTTGGTCTACGAGAAGACGAGTCTTCCCCGGACGAGGATTTCCTTGTTTTGACCCCAGGAGTCGGACTCGACGCCAAGGGTGACGCGATGGGCCAGCAGTATCGGACGCCACGGGAGGTTGTGCTGGAGTCTGGCTGCGATGTTATCATCGTCGGTCGAGGAGTGTATGGCAAAGATAATGCTGCTGATCCCGATGCGGTACGGGTACAGGCGGAGAGGTACCGCGCAGAAGGATGGAAGGCGTACCAGGAGAGAGTCGGTATTTCAGCCTAATCCCTGCACTGACAATCTAGGGGGAAGCAAACTGGGTATGAACTACTACAGACAAACATGTAAAGATAACCTACCGCTACAATCTCTTGTTGTACACTGTATCGCATCATGTCATGACGCTTCCACGGCCTCGCCTTCTTCTGCTTTCCGTCGCTCCTCCTCTTCCCTCGCTTCCCGCTCTTCGGCTTCCACAACCTCAACATCCAATGGAAAGGTTAATATCGCAGCAATTCCAGTCAATTGGTTCAATTCTGCCACGGAAGAGGAGGTCAGCGCATAGCACATCGAGGCATTGCAGAGTCGTTCACATACGCTGGCCAGATTCATGCATGCTGGAGAATATCAGTACCTCCCCGCCCTTCTGTTTGACATCTTCCACGATGCCCACAAATTTCTTGCGAGTAGCAGCGTCGCTTGATCTGAATTGTTGTCAGACGGTTACACGCACATGCATACAATGATCCTCTGACCTGAAGAGCTCGTCCGAAATCAGAAGGGTGCCGATAGCTCCACGATCAGCTGCAAGTGCAACATGGTCGGGGCCATACCACGCCCGCATCTCGTCAGAAGCGAGCATCTTGAAAAATCTGCGGGCGAACATAAGACAGACCATAGTGCAGAGTCACAGGAATATCTGACTTATCGAGCATGAGTCCTTCTCGGGCAAACTTCGTCTCCTTCATCTGACTCGCAATCTGTACACTCACTTAGCATGCTACCCACAGAGGATGCCTCGCGTTCTTACCTCGGGACTCTTCAAGGCTTCCACGAGACTGTGCACATGCGGACTGTTCACATGTACCTTGATGAACTTATTCCTGGCAGTCAAGAGAGCCTTGTTCGAAGTGCGACTCGCTTCTGCCATAATGAAGTCGAAGACAGCATCCCGTACCCAGCCCGGAGAGGCGATAACGATTGCTCGCAAAGATGGCGAAGAGTACGGGACGTGTCGGAGGAAGGAAGTATATAGATTTTGGTAGAAGCGAGCAAGCCCCTGTCATAGTAATGTCGGTGCTGGAGTCGCGGGGTAGGGAGACTGAATCACACACCTTCTCATGCGCCGAGGACTGATTCGATATCTTACGAGGAACAGGCACCTCTAACCGCTGCAGCACTACTGTCATGTGTTCGGACAATAAACAGAAGATGGCCGTGCCTATGCGATAGGCCTAATGTCAACATTTCATTCGACAGAAGGCAATCGGCCAGACGTACCTTCCCCGCATACGATGGCAGCAACCTCAGCCCCTCGTCCCGGCACACAGCTCTCCTCTACACGCGCGAGCGCAACACTGTCCCATCCGCCCGCATCCTTCTCTATCCGCACGTTCTTGTTCGCTTCGATGTCGAGCGTATGGAACGCGCCCAGCTTCACGTGTTGGTTCTCTTCCGCGACTCGTCCGGAAACCTCGACCGTGGCCGACGCGGCGGGCGCAGCCCCGGCAGCACCATTGGCAGCTCCGGAGTCTGCGCCAGGAGCAGCGGAAGGGGACCACGTAACGCGTGCGACAGCAAGAGTGAGGTGCAAACGGATTCGTCTGGAGTCCACCGTCCCGGTTGTTGAGACATTCTGGATGCGCCGAATGGCTGGAGCACGGACGCGATCTCCCTAAGGGAGCGGTGTCAGTGTACGTTGTGCGCCATGGTAGTGTCCGAGAAGAAGAGCACCTCTTGGATCAAGTTATACAGATGCCACATATCCTCATCGTCCTCCGGGCAGACCGTAACATGTCCCTATGAACGAGTGAGGCTTGCGGCATACCGTATCGTACTGTTCACCACGAACCGAGCCATCCTTCTCTATGTGTTTGTTGATGAGTTTCATGCCAAGGATGAATTGTGGTACAAGTCAAAGATGCCGTGGTGGTCGTGTAACGGACTGAAAGCATGGACGATTGCATCACCGCAAGGTGGTCGTGTGAACGAGTTGCCATATACGCCTATACAGGCGGCTCGCGAGATCAATGATCTCGATAGTGGATATACTTGACACCCATCATCCTCTTCCAGATAAGTAGTTGCCGATGTGCTTTGCTTCCTCAATCAATCATGCAAGCAGTGCACGATAGACTCAGGAGGCTTATAACTACTGGTGGTCTGCTCATCTACCCAGCGACCCGCGAGCTGAGCACTCAAGGTCTTGCGGAAGATGGGCCATGGCAAAGACGAGATAAGCTGGACAAGTACACGTGTTCTACGTTCACCAACCACAAGACGGAAGAGAACGGTATCCTCAGTCTCTGCACCCGTGACATGAATGAGAACTACCCTTTGTCGCGCCAGATGGGTGTAGCCCGGCTGGTGGCATTCCAAACCCAACTGAACTTTCTGTTTGAGTTTCTCTCCTCGGCTTGCTCTGTTCTGCTTCGGGCCAATACTATGCCTGTACAGTCGACGGAGCCCACAGCGGATGCAAACCTCATCGGCCACTTAGTGGCTGTGCGTGCGGGAGTGAGCCAGGTTTCGACCGCCGTAGA
This sequence comes from Polyporus arcularius HHB13444, assembly GCA_004369055.1. NCBI lineage: Eukaryota > Fungi > Basidiomycota > Agaricomycetes > Polyporales > Polyporaceae > Polyporus > Polyporus arcularius. The sequence goes on along the minus strand of ML211019.1, from coordinate 2,521 downwards.
ACGTGAACAGCTCATCGTAACTTGACTCATTTGCAGTATAGTAGAAGGGCGTAACACGAAGTAGCGAACAGGGAGGCGGCCAAAATCGCAAAATGCACAGCGGAGAGACATGACGTGGCTTGTGTGCATGACAGTCAAGCCTCCTGATCCGAGTCCGACGGCAGGGAGATGCACTCCGTGTCAGGCTCTTGCTTGACACGTTTAGCAAACGGGGACTCGCCGCGCACCGCCAACCTCGAGTCGACACCGCGCTTTCGAAGGACACCGGTCGTCTGCTCTGCGTTGACGGAGTTGCGTCCGGATGGCGAAGACGAGGCCGCAGTGGGCGGAGGAGGTAGTTCAGGGACACGTTCAGTCGAGCTACGCTGATCCGCTTTCTGTTCGTTCAGCAACTGCTGTACGACGTGGTCGATCTCTGAGAGACAGAAGGAATTCAGCTAACGAAGTCATGTGTACTGGTCACTGACCATCTTTACGAGTAGTCGCGACATATATCCATGCTACAATCGTCCGCTTGGTATTCTACACCATCACAGCGTATGAGCATCCGCGTTGCAAGGGATAGACATGACTTGCCTCAGAGGAGAAGTCCTCCCAGCGCCCCTTCTGGGTTTTGAGCTCGTCCCACTCATGCAGTCGATCCAGCTTGTACTTCGCCATATCGCGGATATCCTCCGCGGTGACTTTCTGTGGTACAATACCTGTCCTTGGCTTCCTCTTCCGGCATCGTGGCTTCGCGGCGTCCTCCGAAGTGTAGGTGGCATCGTCAGCCTCATCTCCGTCGGAGCCGTCTTGGTCCTGCACTTCACCCTCGCCCGCCTCAGCCTCCTGTCCTTCCTCGTCCGATACGGGAATAGCGGCCCTGCCTGCCTTGCCATTTGCGGAAGTACGGGCTACAGCCCGCTGTTTGGCCTCCGCGAGCTCGAGGATGCTGCCCGGAAGCTCGGGAAAAACCTCCCAATGATGCTTCCAGGCATCGGGAGACCGGTGAGGTGCCTATGCCATCCGTCAACCATCATGTTCCGACTCTGTAATAACAACGCACCTCACGACTGAGAGCACGACACAACTTGCGTTGCGTTGGAACGGGACCGTCGCGCCCAAGTCGCCATCGCAAGAATTGAATGAAGAAGATCTTCTCTTCATCCGTGAAGCTTCCGATCCTGCCGGTTGCCTGGGACATCTCGGGCTTCTGAGGAGGTTTCGGCTTGGCGCGGAGAGGCAATACTGGGACCTGCACGCCCGCATGCTCGGAAACGAGCTCGTCTCCCCGAATCAGGCGTGCGCTGCCGCTCGCTGACGAGGAAGACTTATGAGGAGGTGCCGCCTTGGCGGAACGAGCGCTGACGGGCACAAATTCAAGCGGGGAAGAAGATGGCGGACGAAGAGGTGTCCTTGGTCTACGACCGGATGCGCGGCTAGCTTTGCCATCGGCAGAGGCCGAGTCAGACGGCTTCCAACTGCGCATACTCCTCAGCAAAGGACACGGGAGTTGCATGTGAAGCCACGTACTCGAAGGTCGCCTTGACTTCCTGAGTAGCGGACGAAGAGAATCTTCGCTGAAGTGCAGGCGCGGGCGGGTCCTCGAAACGTCGCTCGTAAAGCATAGGATAGAAGCGCTCAAGGTGCCCCAGGAAGTAGTTCTTCCATTCTGCACCGACGGGTACGCATATAGTCATCAGTACGCACTCGGAGAGCTCAGCGTACAGATCTAGAGTAGCTTACCCATCTCCGTATGACCGTTCACCTACGCACGTATTCAGCCCGATCATCCCGACTCGACTCCAAGAGCAAGGCTTCGCGCACCTCGTGAAGCTTCCCCAGAACTTGGCAAGGGTCAAAGCCACCAGCTCGTCCCTTCTTCAAAGCGTCAAGGAGAGTTTGCTCGTCGTTCGGGTGCGACCCAACCGGGGGTCGAGAGGATCCCCGCCCCTGCATCGCCGCGGCCCGCAAGTCGTCCACGAACATCTGCGGTGCGAGCAGCTGCCGAGGCTGACCCTGCATAAGTTGCTGTTGAGGCATCGCTGTCCATTGCTGGTGAGATCCAACCATGCCGGGCTGCATCGGCTGCCAGGGCTGCCAACCGGCGAAGACAGGCCCGACCCCAGCTGGGAGCTGCATGTGCGGGTAAGCCTGCATCTGGGCGACAGCGGCTGGAGCAGCTTGCTGGACGTGCCCTTGCAGCGGTAGCTGTGACTGCAGGTAGTTCATCAGTGTACCCATGAGATGAGGGGGGACGGGGACTGGGTTCATGGCCGTCGTCGACTGCTGGAAGGTGGAGGCTCTGGTTCAAGCCGCAACCCGTCGTCAATGGGCGCCCCTGGACTCTGCCTGCAGCCCATATGTAAGTACATCCACTCTGGCAGGGGAGATCTATAACTAATGGCGCAGCGGGGGGGGTCCCACGTGGCTGCCATGTGCGCTATTGCCGCCGAGCTTGCGAGGTGGCTGGGCGTCTGTGCCGAGCTTGCGAGGCGCCCTGGGTGTCTGGCCGAGCCTGCGAGGCCCCCGAATCCTGAGT
>ML211018.1:0-108558 GCA_004369055.1 Polyporus arcularius HHB13444 | reverse complement strand
TGTGACAAGGAGGCATCTTATGGTGCTGCTAGAGCGGCTGCCAGTGATGCCTCCGAGTCGGAGGCCAGCAGCAGCAGCAGCGGCAAGAAGAAGGGCGGCAAGAAGTGACCATCCACCCTCTCATGTATTTCGGCGTGCTGCATAGGCTCGCTTCCCAGCCTCTTGTACATACCAACAAGTACATACTGTACCATTTCAATCAATTCGGACAGCCCTGTGACGTGTGACACGCCGATTTCGCCCCGCGAAATCGGCCAGGAGGCCGGTGACCTGTGACACAGGCCTCAATTTCGGACAGATGAGGGGCGCGCGACAGCGCGCCGGCCCCGGCGAGATTGGCGCCCGAGAAACAGGTTCAGACAAGCCTCCGGTGACCCGTGACACGGCCCGAAATTTCGGCCAATCCAGGGGCCGGTGACGAGTGACTGTCCGAATTGATCGAAATGGTACAGTACTATGTACCGATCCTAAGCCCCAGTCCGATGCGTAGCGCTTCATGGCGTGACCGTGATGTCACATATTTGATCTCCTTGTTGTTCGGTTCCTGCATCTGATGACATATGTTTGTATACCGTGAGCGGCTGTGGGTGCGTGCGAATGGAGGAAGTACAAAAGCTGAACTTTCTCGCAGAGCCCGTGTAGTACGTCGTCCCATCTCCCGCCGCACACTCCATGGAGGACACTGCATCCATCTCGTCCACTTCGGATTCCAGCGACAATGGCTTGGCTGCGTTGATCGACAGTCTCGACCTAGACGCAATGCGCATTCTCCTCGTCGCAACACGCAAGGAGTGCCACACACATCTCGCCCCCACAGATCTCTCGTGCACTATCGTTTCACCCCCCCAGCACGGCAGCTACAATCTCCTCTATGAAGCGCGATTTTCCGATGGGGTCTCCTGGGCCCTGCGGATCGCTCGCTATCCCTGGAACGAGTTGCACGAACGCACCATGCGTCTGGACATCGTTGGCTATCAGTACATCTCATCCCATACATCGATCCCCATGCCCCGCATCTATGCCTACAACTGCGGTCTCGATAACGTGCTACACCACCCATACGTCGTGACGGACTTCATGCGAGGCACGCTCCTCATTGATGTCTGGAATGACGCTTCGTGGTGGATTGGCGAAAGGAGCAAGGAGCGATTGCTCGCATCCGTCGCGAAGCACATGGTTGCGCTCGCCGAGCTCGAGTTCGACAAGATCGGCTGTCTTGACCGGAACGAGGCAGACGGCTCTCATCACGTCGTCCCTTTCCCGTGCGCATTCGACGAGGAGGAAGAGTCCGGCATCCCAAACACGCTCAACTTCGGACCGTTCGAGTCAGCCCACGCCTACTATCTCGCGTTGGTTCGCGAGCGGGGCCGGTACGGCATCATTGGTACAGACAGGCTAGCAGTACTGCGTATGTTGCTGGCCACGCTTCCGGACGACCGCTTCGACGGTCCACCCTTCCACTTCGGCCATCCCGACTTCGACTCGCAGAACATCCTCATCGATGACGCCGGGGAAGTCTCAGGCTTCCTCGATTGGGACGGGCTGTGCATCCTTCCCCGCCAGGTCGCCGCACTGACCTACCCCTCATGGCTCACTGTCGACTGGGATCCGGGAGCATACGCTGGCTACAAAGAGAACCCCCCCTACGACACTGAAGCCGACCTGCACATGTACCGCCAGATGTACACAGGCGCGATCGATGCTGCATCTGGCGGGAGGTTCACGGACATCACCCGCAACTCACATGTCGTCTCGTCCCTCTTTGTAGCGGTGAACGCTACGTACCAGTGTTACGACATTCTGGATAAGGTTGGAACATACGTGTTCGGAGTAGAAGAAACCGTGTACAAGATGTATTTTGGACTTCAGCGCAGCACCTGGCTGGCACTGGGTCCATCGGATATCGCACAATTCACCGGTGAGCGTCCACCCAGTTGTTCCATAATATGCGAGTATCGGTTGATGTCGCCTTCGTAGAATCTGAACAACAGCCTAAACCTGGCGGAGCGGAGGACGGATCGGATGGCGATGAAGAGTCCGAAGGCGAGGGCCAGACGGGGTCCGACGGGGACTCGGAGTACAAAACGGTGGGCGAAGAAGAGATCGTAGAGAGTAATGTATGAGGGCCCGTACTTGACATGTACACCATCGGCAACACGGATTATATTGTGAATTCACAAGGGAAAATGGACTAGATCACGAGAGAGCGCATGCTCAGGATCGTCGGGAGCTTCCGCGTCCTTGCGCGCCGCATCGTGAAACAAATAGTCGAGCTTCCCGCCAGTCACTGTCGCTCCGCCTTCAGCAGCTCGCTGTGAGTGAGTACAGGGTTCATTTGTCGTGCTGTCGGGTATATGACTCGCGGCTCAGCAGCAGCACCTGAAGTGATGGGTAGTCGGTCACGTGCGCCTCGAGAACGTGAAGGCTGCAGCTTGAAGATGAGTAGACTTGGCAGCGTTGCGTACGACTGCGAACACAACGGCGTCGCCGGGTTTGGCTGCCTGTGAGAGAAGTCAGTCAATGTCACTACGGCTGTGACGAAGGTTGACTCACAAACTGGCGGACGTACTTATTCGTGACCAATGCCTCTGGAGGCTCCGATAACAGCATATGAAGGCATAGTAAGGATGCAGACGAGGGAGGCTCTGAGGTTCCTATGTTTTTGAGGCTCCTGGGAGTCGACACATGTTATAGTCCGAGTGAAGGGCCGCAAGCGTATGCCGACATCCAGAGTTCTCACGAAGGACGTACGTATCATGCACGGCACGAGTCATCCTCGGCCGTCGTAGGAACGCCATGAGTAGCATGCGAACGGAAGCGTGATTAGCACAAATCGGCACCTAGCAGTTCGCGTGCGCGGTTTGATTATGTAGATTCCGACCCGGTGGTCGGATACGACTTGGTGTGGGGCGCGGGAGACGAGAGTAGAGAAGTGAAAGCTGGCCTGCCAAGACTCGCCCAGGAGGCGTATAGTACGCTGAATAGAAAGTGCAGTCTTCCTCGATGTAGAAAGGTCGTCGGATAAGTGATTCCAGTAATATGAGAACGGCGGTAGCCGTTGCAGGATCTGAACGACTTGAAGGATGCGCAGACTGAGGAGACTATGTAGTGATCACTATTCAACAGAGGGAGCGCCCGAAGGCGCAGCGGATTGCACCGGCGCGCGGAATGCGCACGGCGGGGTGGGAAGAGAGAGATACCACGCATTCAATGCAGGCTGAGGAAGGATGGGACACTGTGGCACAACCTCGTCTGTACCTCTTACAACGAGATGGCACCCACCGATACATTTGTACTCCGGAAAACAGCATCCAACCCGCATCCAATTAGTCAGGCTTACAAGTAGTTGGAGCTTGTCGCCTAAAGTGCTCTTCGGGTGCTTGTCGAGAAGTATCCGACTCCGCGGTCCAATGGAGCCTACGATGCCTTACTTGCACCAATCTCGGAGGCCTCCTTTCCTGCGGTCGAAGCAGCGTCGCGGTCGCTGGTATCCTTGCGTCGTCGTCACCTTCCTCGTCTGAACAATCCTCGTCGCCATCATCCTCGTCCCTGGATGACGCAGGATCGTTGGCGGGTTGTTTGACTCGCCCTTCATCTGTATCGTCAGAACGATTAGCCAGTGTTCGACTCTAAAGGGGCATACATCGGAGAACATACCAATGATCTGTGCGACGTCCTTCGGATCCTGTCCGAAACAGGACCCGTCTAGAATATCCACCATCAGCCTGCGCGTGAAGCCTCTGCCGCCGCCAAATGCGCATTTCCCGAGATGGAAGACCGTCTCTGGCATCAGGAGAGGGGAGCAAATGGCAACTTATTGCTAGCGTGCCGAGGATGTGAGAATTGCGCACGACATCTCAAAGGGCGTCGCTCGAGATAGAGTCAACGCCATCTCGATACATCTTCCGGTACGCATGCAAGTCTGCCGGAGTATTGTGGTTGGGTTGCATATTGTACCCTTCGTACATGATAGGATCCCAATCGACGATCAGCCAAGATGGGTACGAAAGAGCACCGAGCTGTCTCGGCCTGGCGAACCCGTCCCAGTCGATGAAGGTTGCGATGTTCCCGGACTCGTTAAGAAGGACGTTTTGTGAGTGGAAGTCGCAATGCGACAGGGTGAACGGTGGGCCGTCGTAGCGCGCATCAGGCAGCGTGGCGAGGAGCATCCGCAGGACGGCGACCAAGACTTTGTGGGAGACAATCGCATTAGTGTAACGCTCTTCGACCAATGCGCGAAGGTAGGTCTGCGTGGAGGTGAATGGTCCGAACTCGGGCTGAGACGGCTCGAACTCCTCCTCGTCCATGGGCCCGAACGGGGTGGGGAGTCGGAACGGGACGACACGGAAAGGGCCATCTCCCACGACGCGGTCGAGGCAACCGGTCTGATCGAACTCGTGCTGTGAGAGCTCAACCATGTAGCCAGCGATGGCGGTCAGGACTCAACGCTGCTCGCTACGCCAAAACGGTTCATACCAGACATCGACGAGTCGAATCCCGTGAAAGTAATCCGCGACCATGTAGGGGTAACCGAGGGTATTGTTCGTCGTGCAGTCTTAGGCGTGAATTCGAGGGACGGGCAGGGAAGTGTGGTCTGACACATACTGCAAGCCGATCATGTCGAGTTGCGTGGTGCATTCGCGCTTTACATTCCATGGACGGCAGGGGATGCGCACGGCCCAAGATACCCCATCCGAGACTTCGACTTCGTAGATGACATTGAAGCCGCCTTGCTTCGGAGTTCCGGCGATGGGGCAGGTGAGGTTGGTACGATAGGGGCTCGACTTCGTATGGTCAAAGCTAGAGAGTAGACGAGATCGCTGTCCAGCTCGCGGATCAGGATGTCTCAAAAGTCTTCCGAGCAGTCTGTGGAGACGTTAGAGCCGCTGTGTGTAGACATGGTTGTTCAGCTTGTGCGCTTTCGACGATTCGGTGAGGTCAGCGCGAAATCGTAAGTATCTGAACCGACTAAACGATGATGTTTGACTGCCGCTCTGAACCTTGTGTGCACTGCAGACAAGGAACTCTCCCTGGATATGGGATTCGAAGAGAAGGAGGATTAGTGGCGGAGCAGAGATGTGTGACTTCAAGTCGAATGTACGTACGTAGTACAGCTGAGCGAAAGCGCCGGCGAGAGGACTGACCGGAAGTTTCCGAGACAGTTGTAACCACAGTACATAAGTACTATTACTTCGATAATATGGACCCTTCTGAGCATCCTCCACAGATTTACCACAAACCAGGTCAGTAGCGATCGCTTCGTCATACCTCGCAACTCTGCATCAAGACATTCCGTTATAGGCTTTGGAGGTATGACGAGTCACGACGAGGTGGAACGGATGAGTCTGAAGTCAGTACTAGTTATAGTATTCCATAGCCTTGCTTTGCTTTGGTACAGATAAGTGCGGTATTTGACACCTATTGAAGCGAACGCTTTTGGCAGGGACCATACGGTGACGGTCCCACGCATCATGCGCTGTAAAGTCTTAGAATGTGTCGTAGTTTCTCCGAAAGTGAACTACACACACACCGACCGCGATGCACAGACATCTTTGATCCAAGTTACAACTCCAGACGCTCACAAGAAGGACCCAGGCCACCTCTCACACCCTTCCCTGGCCGGATCCATTCCACGTACCGGCATGCTCGGCAATACCTCCACCTGCTCGTGCCGCACCGTCTTGAAGTACTCTCCCAACCTGTCCAGCTCGCCGTCATCGACTCGCACATCGTACGTCGTCTGCACGACGAGGTCCGTGTCTCGGAGGTAGGCATAGTGATCACCGCTCCCAAGATGCTTCAGCATTTCCCTGAAGTCCACTCTGTCCACGAGTACCCCGCCGGCCGAGGTCGCAAGCCGCTTGCCCAGGGCATAATCGCTGAACCCGTGGACGAGACGAAGAGTCTTGAGCGTTGGGGTGAACAACGGAGAGTCGCGCGATTTGGAGGGGAGCAAGTGTACTCCAGGGTGAGCAGTGGAGCCATGCAGAAACGTATGATCAGCGACGATCACCGCCGTCTCCAAAGCAGGGAAGCATGCGAACACGGCCGTTTCCTCACAACGACCAGGGGGCCACGCCCGCCGATACTTCAAGTACGCGTTCTCAGCCCACACCTCTCGGGTGCCCAGCGGATAACTCCTGGCGGAGAGGAGCTTCCAGATCCACGCCGGACCTCCGCCGGAGGTTTCCAACTTGTTGTCGTAGGCGGAGACCTGGCGAGTGCTGTCGCTGGTTGTAACGGTGATTGCGAATGAGCTGTTCCAGGAGGACTCGGAATGGATGGAGATGCAGAGTGGTGACTCCTCTTCATCATGCCACGTCGCTGGAGGGAAGAGGAAGTCCAACAGGAAAGCATCATCACGCTGGTCGCACCCCAGAATATGATACGCTGAATCCTGCTCGAGCGGCTGCAGGAGGGATGCGTAGTGCTTCAATGTCTGACCGTCCAATCCATGAAGCGTGACACGTCGGAGGTGCTCTAGCGGTAGACGCTCCTTGGGAGCGGAAAGACTGCGGCTGGTCTTCTTCGACCACGATGCCACGCTAAAAGCGACGCTTTCCAGGCATGGACAATCGCCGATAAAACCGGCCACCCTTTCGTGGTGATCCGCAACAGCTATTTCCGCCAGCGAGAGGTGGGTAAGCGTTGTAAACCCTGCCTCTGGCAGGCTTGGCACGTTCTTGAGAGCGAGATATTGAAGCGCAGGATGACGGCGGCGGGATAACAGGAGCGGGAGGCTGTCCCAATGGGACACTGACCTGCAGCAACTCAACGAGAATGATTTGAGGTTTGGGAGGTCGCAATTGAGTAGCTCCTCTAGGCAACTTCTCCGGCCGATCTCGACGTCGACCAAGTGAAGCTCTCGGATTCGACCAGCTTCGCCCTTGAAGGTGTCGATTACGGAAGGAATGACTGCGTGGCACCAAGACCAAGCGCACACAGTGAGATCTGCAGGACGGCTCCTCTCTAGAAAGCATGGTAGGAGCCTTCGTTGCATCGAAGTTGATATGGTTGCCCAAAGCAAATGATGGCTGAGGGCCACCTCACGCAGCCGGCGGCAAACATGCGTGACGGGGAGCAACGAGTGACCGTCCGTCGCCATACTGCGCCAGAAGGGACGGAACGACGCACAGCGGCGGGAGTAGGGGTCCGGGATGTATTCGAGAATCTCGCTCAAGACCTCAGAAGGTAGACGCAGCAATCCTTGGCGTGCGTTGTGCGCGGCTCGTAAATGTAGTGCGTCAATCAGTAGTGCAGGATGCACGGACCAGATCTGTGGCGAAAGAAGGAGGCCAGTAAGACTCGTAGAAGGAAGTCCGTCACGACTGCACGTCTTCACTTTGTCAGGACTGTAACCGACGCCGATTAGTCCCAAGGAGCTGAGATATAGAGAAGCGATGTAGACAAGAGCAACGCACAGCAAATATGCATCATAATCCTGCACGCTCTGCGCCACGGGCTCGGCGAGAAAATCAGGCGAATTCACGGAGTCCATGAGAAAACGCGAGATCAGAGCGGAAGAATGTAGTGTTGGTGGGAGGCGGAAAGTGTTGCAGTTGCCCCTGAGGCTCATGAAAAGACCCCTTGCAGCGCCACCGGTGGCCGGTTACGGTACGAACCCCGCTGCATAGAAATCATGCATGCCCATGAAAGAAATGAACCCACAGTAATTGATCCATACATAAAACAGCAAAACACACAGGCAAGGAGAAACATCTGTAGCAGGGCCCAGGGGCCCTGGCAGCCACCGTTATCCACTGCAACAGCTGCCCACCCTCTCAATATTCCGTTCCGGAGCAGACTGGGGCTCTTCATCCTCCGCGTGACTGGACCCACACCCGGTGCAGTTGTCCCCGCACCCACACTGCCCTTCTGGACATCCGCACCCTCCCGGACAGCTACACTGCAGCTTCGGCAGCTCGACGAGGCCGAACAGCGAGCGCGTCTCTGGGTCGCCCGCGAGCACGCCCCGGGGGTATACGAGCACATTCGTCGGGTCCAGCAGCGCCGTACGGCCTGGCGGCGGAGCAGGGAGTGCCGCTGCGGCGGCAAAGAACGCATCGATGCAGCTAACGCTCTGTCCCCTGTCGCGGCGTGAAGCAGCCGCAGCCGGTTTGGACGACGAGCTGGCGCTGGGAGGGTAAACGGTCGCGCTTGAGGATGCGTAGCCACGGCCCTGCGAATATGCGAAGACGTGTTCGGGGAGGGCGATGCCGCCCTCGTTGTCCACGCAGGTGCGGCACTCGCCATCGGTGCAGTCGCCTACGTCCTTCGCCGCGTGCTCCTCACCACGATGAACCGTGCATCCTGGACAGGCACACTGCCGCCCGCAACAGCAGCCGGGCTCGTCGAACGATATCGCCGACGCGAGGGGAGCGACAGGAGGGAACATGGGCGCGGTGCTGTGGGCGTGTGAGAGCGGAGGAAGCGCTGAGGCGGTGTGGGAGGATGAGCTTTTGGACCGTTTAGGCTTCGGGGAGGGCGGACGCGAGTTCGGCGAGCTCGAGCAGCAGCTCCGGGTATGTTTGCGCGATGCGCTGTCTATGGGTGCCGCAGCCGATGTCGGAGGTTCTTGTGGTATGTGAGACGTGGGAGGGAGTTCGCTTCCGCAGCAGAACATGGCAGCCTGCGCGAGCGTGGCCAGACCGTCCGTGGCGATTGCTGTCTTCTCTCTCGCAAGGGGTTTCGGCGCTGTGCGTTCATGTCCACAAGTACAGTCCTTCCCACCGCACCGACACAGGCTCACCGAGACAGTCGCGCGAGCGTCTGCATCGAGAGTACCGACGTCCTTCAGGCCGTTCGGCAATGCAGGAGCGATTGGCTTGAACCTCCGGGCTAGGCGGAATGTAAGAAGTGACGTTGACTACGGGTCCGAACCATGCGTACCTTTCGCCTTCGTAGCGGACCCGTCCGCAGGCTTCCCCTCCGCGGATGATCCAGCAGCCGAAGTTGAAGCGCAATTGCACTTGCCGTGCATCCGCTTCGTCTTACGGAGTTCTCGGCACTTCTCGCATTGCGACACTGGCCTTCCCTTCTTCTTGACCTCGAAGAGCGGTCGGTCGGCGTGTTGACAGCTGGAAGAGCGGTGACCCTTTATGCAGGATTCACTGCACGAGCCGGGGGGCTTGTATACGTTCGTTCAGGGAGGGTCAAGAGTTTGAGACGCACCATGCGAACTTCTTATCGTTTACGAAGACCTATCTTGGTACTCAGCGCCAACGGTCGCAGCGTAAACATCGGAGAAGACGCACCATCGGAGACGGTATCCGCACCACTATCCGTAGTTGCCTCGTTCAGTAGATCTGCGTCTTCTTCGTCCTCTCAGCCTTATGAGGTGTAGATATGACATCAGGGGCACGTACGAGGCCTCAGATGCGCCTGGGTTGGTAGTAATGTTCCGTTCGCAAGCAAGGTTGCCGCGGAGTAGATACGGCGTTCTCTGGCGTGGAAAGGCGTTCTATGGACAAGGCGTGGAAAGTCGTGTGCTAAGATAGAGGTCAATGTCTCGTCGAGTAGTGCGGTAGCTGTCGGTGTGAGGTATAGGAGTCACAGCGGGGAGTATAGACCGGAGGGTGGGAGGAGGTCGGGGTCAGGTCGGGGTATAAGACGAGTTTGGTCGGCTGCGACGACAACAGATCTCCCTCCGATCTCGCGGAAAGTGTGTGACGCATAGAGTGATTGGCGCCCAGGTACATGTCACAGGCTTGTGGTTTGGTTTCGAGCTGTCTTAAGCTTTGGCAGCTCAAGCTCAAGGTGCCCCAAGCTTCAGGATGCAGCCGATTCCGCTGACATGAGTTTGAAGGCAGACTGTACATTCCACACATAAGACATACAACAGAACACCGAGCACCGCTACAACCTAGATACCCACTCGCCGACGAGGCGTCGCGGTCACCCTCGAGCCTGCCCCGATGCCAGTGTGACGCGGCGTGCCCGGTACAATGACCCTCGAGCTCCCACTCGCCGTCTTGACAGCCAGCGCCTCCTCTTGCGCCTTTTTCGCGCTCCTGTCGATACGCGGCATATTAGCCATTGTCCGATACAAGCTAGAAGCAACAGGGGGGATAGGGTGGTACTCACTCCTCGCGCTGGCGTGCCATTTCCGTCTCCAGCTCTGCCTTCTTGGAGAACTCCCGATCGGCCTGGCGCCGATTACCGCGTTCGTCAAAGTTCTTCTCCTTCACTGAGTAGAACACAGATCCCAGCTCAGCTGCGAAAGCAAAAACACCGCGCCCCTGTGAGCGACTGCGAGAAGTAGGAATCCGCGAAGAGCACGCACCTAACCAATAAGCGTCGACCGCCGTGACCTGGGTCATGTACTCCTTCGATGTCAGGATCAGCTCGTGGTACACGACGTACGTGGGCGTGTCTGCATGAAGCCGTCATGAGACACAGGTAACGGCACATCTAAAACTGGCACTCACAACCTAGCCCATACAGGGCACTGGTAGGGTGCAGGTGGGTGGGAAGACCCGTTCGTATGTTCACGAACTCCCCGATACCCTTCACACGCGCTGCTTGGTGGAAGTACCCTGCCGTGATGGCTTTCCTGCGGAGTTGTCAGCATTCACGCCCCAAACGCTAGCCACTGCACGAGATGTCACGCTCTAAGACGTACAACATGCTTGGACACAGTTATGCCTTCGCCGCGCCGCGCGCGAGCATGTCGCCGTCCCAGTGCGAAGCCACCGCGACGGTACCGGGAAGGTACTCACCTGATAAGATCAAAGTCCGTCCCCGCCGATATGAGCTCCATCTTCTGGAACTTCATGATATCCTCCAGCTGCGCCCGGACCTCCCTCGCCTTCCTGAGCAGCTTCGGATGCAGAAAGTGCCTCAAGGCCCAGTCGTCGCGATACCCATGCGACTTCCACTGGTTGAAGACGTTCAGCAGCGTCAGGTGGTCGCTCTCCGGCACGTTGAACTTCTCCCGCGCCGCGTCCGCCTCCTCCATGCGCTCCTTCGGCCGGTAGAACACGCTCGGCACGGACAGCATCGACACGATCGTCAGCATCTCCCCCGAGCACTTGTACTCGACCGACTGGATTAGCATCTTCGCCATGCTCGGCTCCATCGGGAACTCGCTCATCTTGCGCCCGATCGGCGTCAGGTCCCCGACGTTGTCCAGCGCGCCGAGCACCCACAGCTGGTACATCGAGTTGAGCATGTTCGCCTGCGGCGGCGGGTCCATGAAGTCGAACTCCAGCAGGTTCTTCACCCCGAGCGACTTGAGAAGCAGGACGGTGTTCGCGAGGTTCGTGCGCTGAATCTCGGGGATGTTGTTCTCGAACATCTCGTTCCGGTACGCCATCTCCGTGTACAGACGGTAGCAGAACCCGCTGCCCGTACGACCGGCACGACCCGTCCGTTGGTTCGCGTTGGCCTGACTGATGGGTGTGATCTGGAGGGCGTCCATACCGACCTTCGGATTGTACACCTTCAGCTTAGAGTAGCCCGCGTCGACCACATAAAGGATACCGTCGACTGTCGACAATGTGAGACGTGGCAAGTGAGGAGTATGCGGAGCGACGTACCAGTGAGCGACGTCTCGGCGATGTTTGTGGCCACGATGACCTTCCGACGGCCGTCCGGCGTCGGCTCGAAGATCTTCGCCTGGAGATCGGCAGGCATCTGCGAGTATATGGGCAGAACTGCCAGAGGAGCAGGTTCGTCGAGCTGCGATAGTCGCTCTACAATATGATGTTAACAGCGCGACGAGGAGGGAAGATGCTTCAAATGCCTACCTTGCACAACTTGGCAGGTTATCTCGATGTCTTCCTGCCCGGTCATGAAGACGAGGATGTCGCCCGGAGGGAGCGAGAGATGGATCTGCAGGACCTGCTTGACGGCGCTGTCGACGTAGTCCTCGCACGGCGACTTCGAGTGGAAGGTCTCGACAGGGAACGTCCGCCCGGGGATGGTGAACGTCGGCGCATTCCCATAGAACGCCGAGAACTACAAGAGCAGGGTTGGCAGTCCGTCCAACTCCGAAGACTGCACGCACGCACCTTCTCCGCGTTCATGGTCGCAGAAGTGACAATGAGCTTGAGATCTCTCCGGCGAGACAGAACTTCAAATCGGTCAGCATGAATCAATGACTGCACCTGGACTGGACTCACTCTTCCGGAGAAGACCCATGAGCACGTCGGTGCTCAGTGACCGTTCGTGAGCCTCATCAAGGATGATGACGCTATACCGATCCAGATCGCCTTCATTGAGCGACTCACGCAGGAGCACACCATCCGTCATGTCTGTATACTGCGGGTGAGAATTTATCGCAGGTCCAAGTCGCAATGGACACTCACACTTGATCTTCGTCTCCGGAGATGTACAATCTTCGAAACGGATAGCATAACCCACTGTGGAGCCCAATTTGCACTGCGAAGGAATGAGCATCGCTGCCTGGAAGACTGGATTAAAAGCTCACGAAAGACGCACCTCCATTTCCTCGCTGACACGTTTCGCCACAGACATGGCGGCGACACGACGAGGCTGCGTGCATCCAATGATCCCATACGAACAAAAGCCGTCCTCGTACAGGAACTGGGCGAGCTGCGTAGTCTTTCCGGATCCAGTCTCGCCAACCACGACGATGACTATACGTAAGTCGTTAGCGCAACTTCGAACACATCCAATTCGGCAGAACTGACCTTGATTCTCCCGGATCACCTTCATCAGCTCCTCGCGGCACGCAAACGCAGGCAGGTACTCCCTCTGCTCCTTGAGCGTCCTCGTCCGCGAGAACGCACTGGCGCCTGCAGAGCTCTTCAAGTGCGAAGCGAACTTGGACTCGCCCTTGTAGTCTTCTTCCTTCCCACCCTTGGCATTGGCCTCTGCGACAGCTGCACATCATACATCATCACCACAGCGCATGCACGGGCACGACGACAGTGACGCGCAGACACAAGGAAACAGAGACTACGTGAATGTCCAATCCAACCGCATTGTGATACGCAAGAAATGGCACTTACCATCAGCTTCGGCCTCCTCGTCCTTGACGCCCATGATGTTGCCCAGCTGCGTTCCGCCGAGTGCGGCGAGCTTCGCGGCGGCCTTTGCCCGCTCGGCTTGTTCGCGCTTCTCCTTGACGAGTGCGCTGCCTTTGCGAGCGAAGACGGCCATGTCGCTCGTCGGGTCGCGGACAGGGTTTATTGGCTCGAGCTGCTTGGTGAAGACGGTACGGCCGTCAAGGAAGGGCGGCTTGAGGTCGTGCACCATGACGTGGACCGTCGACTCAGACTCGTCCTCAAAGTCCAGATCGATCTGTCTGCGCGTGGCGACACCCGACGTGAGCATCCGGTTAGCTTCCCAAAGGTCATTGTCGGCATTCTGTTGGCTAGCAACATGAGCGTATGGGCATCACGAGATGGGCGAGGATACGCACATATTGAGCCTGCCGCGCAGAAATCTTCTTGACCTGCTTCTTCGCCATCTGTTCCTCCTTGACAGCCGCAAGGTCGTCATACTGCGCGAGAGGGTTGTACTCCTCGTCTCCGACCACACCGCCCTCCTCTGCACCCATATACCAGTCTCGGTCCAGGCGGATCTGCTCTTCCTCCCACTCTCGCGCATCCAGTCCGATAGCGCCGTCGCCATCGTCCGAGCCAGGAGACCCACCACGCCGAGGCGTAGGAGCATCCCACCTCCGGTTGCGCGCGCTCCCCGACGAAGGGCCGGGTGAAGACTGCCGGCGAGGAGTGGCGTCCCACGATGCATTCGGGATACGCACGCTGGGGGCGTCTTCGCCACGACGACTTCGTTCCGAGCGCGGCGTCGCGTCCCAGTCGCGTCGGTCACGGCCTCTTCTATCGTTAGGACGGTCGCGATTCAGACGACGTTGGAAGTCTCCGAGACCGCGAGGCGCATCGTCTCGAGGAGCGTTCTTGGCGGTAATACCCTCTGATAAATGTACATAGGTGAGGAAGGTGGATAGCCCCAAACGCATGGCTTCTACGTACCTCTTGCCCTTCTGCGTTCTTCTAGCTTCTGTCGGGCGACCTCCGAGAGCCCACCAGGATGTGAAGGCGTCTCTTCTCCTCGCTGTCGCATATGAGACGGCCGGGAAGCTGGCAATGATGGGACTTGGGGGAGGGCATCGGCAAATGGCAGAGAGTACCGAAGCTGACAGGACATACCTTTGAACATGGGCCCATCCCCGTTTCCATCCAGTCTCGCCCTCTTTCGACTGCCCTCCCCGTTAGCGGCAGCATTGGCTGCACGCTTCTCTTGAGCGAGCTTGTCAAGCCCAAGTACCGAGGCCCGTGGTGTAGGTGGAGCGAGCGGTTTTGCAGGCGCACGGAATGTGTGTTTCTGTGAACATGACGTGATGAGTACTCAGTGACTCCGATACGCTGCTTGCGCACTCACAGCGTCTTTACGCATCAGACCGCCCTCACGGACAGGCTCCGGCTCGAGGACATCGCTGTCGTGTACGACGATACCTTGCACGGGTTGAGATGAATTGCCGGTAGCCTCCTGCTTCGCGTGCGACAAGATCTCTGCATGGAGCTCTGAGAGGAAGGAATCTTTGAACTTGCCGAAAGACTTCGACGCTGGCAGTGAACAAAATATGAGACCAAAGACTAGTTCTCAAAGGGGTAACTACGTACCTGCAATAAACCCGTCCACCGTATTCGTCTTCGCTATGTCCTGAACGCGCCTCGCAAGCAAGTCATTCGGGTTGACGAGGTTGAGAGCTCTTGAAAGCTGGATAGCGATGTGGTGCGTGAAGTCATCCTCGCCACCGGGCTGCGAAGCCATGAGTTCGAAGGGAGGAGAGAGACGAGTGAGAGGAGGCGGAGGAGGACTCAGGACAACGAGAATGACGAGGGAGGAGAAGGACAAGATGGGTCGTCGTGGTCGTGGTCTAGTAACAGCACCTCGTAATGTACTAAGTTACTTACTCTACTTACGAGTGCTGCTTACGTAACGTCCACTACGTGAGCGCCCGAATGATTACCATCCTTGACTGCCTTTTAACTGGAGCCACAGTCGTACGTACGTTCTCGACCGCTCAACTCCCTGCGAAATATGAACACTATACTGTACTGGGCACGAAGAACTTAGGAGAGTACTGAAGTAGTTTGTAAGTAGTCACTGGTATGTAGGAATTCGAAGCGCTCATGGTGCCACAATCACAATAAGTGCAAACAGTAGAAGGTATATAGGGAGGGGCAACGACGGAGTTGTTCCCCCAACAATGTCTTATTTTTCGTCCCTGCTTTAGAGTCACTTGCTTCCCATTCTTCCTGGGACTTGCAGGCGCTCGCGGGGACGTAGAGCATACTCCTCGTTTGATCTGTTCGTCGGTCGGTGTCAGATATTTCGACCACCTTGCGACGAGACTAGGCGGGGGACATTCAACGTCCCGCTGTATCGTGTATCGTGTTTTTATGTACTACGATCTGCCTACCATTGTCAATATAGAAGACACGCTCAATGCATCGTGACAGCGAACCTCAACCACCTAGAAATTTTCTTGTCGGACGACCTCTGGGGCTCAGCGGAGTCATGGACCTGTTGCCCGACTGCCTCGCTGAGACTCTGCTCAACAGTGTTAAGAACAACGCAGCATCTTTGTCGTGCGTCGCCCGCTCTCGTCTCCGTATCCTGGCAGTAGGGACTGACGTCGAACACTTCACAGAGATGACACAGTAAGTTCAAGTTGTGATCGTGGCTATCCCTCCATATGTGGCGGCACGCGACGCCGAATGCGCGAAGAGTGGATGTCGCACGACGATGAGCCTTGTGACGAAAGGCCAGTGCGTTGCCTTCCGCACCTGATGTACAATGCGACTTGAACGTCCTTCGATGCCGCCCTGACAGGCATTCCTCTTCTCACTCATCATTTGAATCCATTCTGACAGTCTTTCCTCAGATATGGTCTATACATACCACCCTCCTCGAGACCGCATTGCACCTGCGCACCGCGCACAACGCACGTCAAGGACTGCTGCGCCTTCCACCCGAGGTCTTGAGCGAAATTTTGGAAGACATCTTGGATCCCTACTGTAGCCACTGGACATTCCGACCCTTCTGGCGCAGTACCGAAACGGATAGCTCCGTGCTAATTCCTGTGACACATACATGCCGCCGCCTACGTGAGGTAGCTCTGGGCCTCCGCTCGTTGTGGGGAACCTTGACCACGAAGGATCCTCACCGTGTTCCCATCTTCGTGGAAAGAAGTCGTCCTGCCCCCCTCACTGTCGCCGCTTGGTCTCGCCATGATATTCCTTCCGTTTTCGACGTCTTCTTCACGGGCGAAGCCAATCGCATCCAGGAACTCCATCTGTGCAGCGTCGAGGTCGAACACATGAACTATCTATACGAGCTCCTCAACTCTCCCCTCCCATGCCTCAAATCGTTCACCCTGCACTGCTACCAAGCCGACTGGTACGCCAAACCATCTCAGCTTCCGTTGTCACGCGACCGTAACCCCTCGCTCCGGTACCTCACCTTGAAAAACACCCCATTCCTACCGGAAACAGGGTTTCCAACGCTCACTCACTTGTCACTGACGCAGGTGGTCACCGGCCCGGATCTCAACGTCAAGGTTGCAGATCTCCTCTCCGACTGTCCACGCCTTGAGAGCGTCGTATTGAGCTGCCTGTCGTTCGAGACTGTGATACTCGACGGCGCCGCCCACAGGAAACCTCTCCTGTTGGAGCACCTGCGGCGTGTCACCCTGCACGAGATGGACGACAACGCGCTGCAGCTCTACATGTCCCTGCTCCAGCCGCGTGCACGCGATTCGGCGTACCACATCCTCGGGCACATCCTCGGCCACAACAATCAACGCGACAAC
The DNA here is from genome assembly GCA_004369055.1 of Polyporus arcularius HHB13444. Lineage (NCBI taxonomy): Eukaryota > Fungi > Basidiomycota > Agaricomycetes > Polyporales > Polyporaceae > Polyporus > Polyporus arcularius. The sequence goes on along the minus strand of ML211018.1, from coordinate 91,751 downwards.
CCCTTGCTGCGGGACTTCCTCTTCCCGCCGGAGACGCAGAAGCGATCGGAAGACCAGCCGGCGGAAGAGTCCCTGCAGCTCTGCATATCCGTCCACCCCGACCACAATGGGGAATTCTCCGGTTGGGATCGCTCGTACGCCCTCACGGTCACCACGCGCGAATGCACGCGCCGACTCGCGACCTACAGCGGGCAGCGCAGGTACATCGGGAACTCCGTGTGGATCACCCAATTACTTGCCGCGAATGCGACGTGGCTGGCCGCCATCCGCGAAGTGTGGGTTGTGAACGCTGCGCCCTCGACGTTTTGGCCGCGGTTCCTCTCCAGTGACACGTGCGCTCCAGTCATGTCCCCGTTGGTGCACTTTCCCGCCCTGGAGACCCTGACGCTCGTCAGTGACCATACGTTCCTTGTCGAAGGTACCACCCAACCTGGACTGTACCTCCTGCCTTCCACCGAGGACCCTACTGCAGTCGCGCCCAAACTAACCGCCCTACGTCTTATGCACGGATTTAGCGACCACACCCTGGCAAAGCGGCGCGCTACGGAGAGGCACGTCCCGCTCGCAGATACGCTAGACTTCAAGCAGATGCTGGAGGACCTGCGCTGCGGCGACTACGCCTATCTCCGAGACACGCGCCTTATCGTGCAGACGACGCCCAATGTGCGGGTCGACAGAAACAACTTGGACAGGTTGAGGGAGCACTTCAAGGATGTGCGGCACGAGTGGTTGGACGCGTTACCTGCTATGCCCGTGCGCGGGGAGGATCCGGCGAGGAGAGGCTGTGAGAAGTGGTCTGAGTCTCACTGGTGATCGTGCGAGGTCTTTCACTTGTGCCTATGTTGTCGGGGTGATGCTCTGACACTTTCCTAATAGACCGAGCCACCATTCACGAACTCCGAGTTGATTGACGCAACACGGGAGGCGGAGCATGCGGCCGAGGAATATGCTGCGCCCCGCTTCGTCCTGAGCGGCGAAGCTGGTCTCACAAATGTTTCATACCCTCAATGGAAGCCCGGCTTGATCATACCCTCTCGGATGAATAACGTCGAGCGGGCGACTCTCTTGGATGTGGACACGACACGTGTGGCTGGTATCCGGATATCGGGCCCAGTGCTAGCCGACACAATGCAGTGAGAGGTGATTTGAAACAGCCGTAAGTTTCTGCTGCGACGTCGCTATGTGGCTCGGACATCCACAAAGTACCGATGGTCACATCTTCGAGTGGCCTAGTCCAGGGCGCCGTCATGCATAGCCACGATTGCTATCTCTTCGTTCCAGGCAGGGTTTGGAAGCAGGTATGTACCAGGTATGCTTCGTGCCCGGTAATTTCAGGATCCTAACACCCATACATCTTCGGTGATCAGTGCATTCGCCGGTAACCGGGCGCTGTTGTATCACAATCCTGCCAGTGAGTAAGCTTAGTTTTATCCGTCGGCATCTTTCTCTTGCAAATTCCTTCTCTGACGCCCAGGATCCGAGACGTGCTTCTTTCCCTTGCAAAGCACACATAACAGATTAGATCGGTCCAGGCAACGGCGGGTATTTGCTTCTTCGGCGAGTTCAGCGACGCTGCTTCAACAGCTTTGTGGTATGTTGACGCCTTGGCGGATCGTATATATCCAGGTGCGAATATGCTGGTCCTGCAGTCCTTCAGAGTCCCCAGTAGTGCCTCAGTTCAGTATGCATATCCTGCCCTCGTTCCCCGATTACCGCTCATACCTATGTGTGCTCCTCCAAAGCAGATCAGCACAATACTTCATCCTTAGCCCGATGGTCCGCAAACAGAATCAGCAGCAAGCCGTGATCTAGTCCGTGTTCGACAAGGTCATGTCTGTCCAATATGCATGATTCTAATTTCCTGCTACATACAGCCGATGCCCTACCCATCCTCAAGTGACGTCCAGCAATCCAAATACCAAGTGCTACATCTGCGTCGCGGAGTACAAAGCGGCCACTGAGGCTGCCAAACGAGCGGAGGCCGCACGCAGAGCAGCGGAAGCGCAGCGGGCACTGGCACTAGCGGCCCAGCAGGCTGCCGCTGCCGCGCGAACACTTGCCGCTCGACAGGCTGTGGCTGCAGCCAAGCAGGCAGCTGCAGCCCAACAGGCGCAACAGGCGGCTTATCACCAGGTTGCGGCTGCAAACAAGCAGATCAACGCCGCCTGGCAGGCCCGCGGGGTCGCTGCAGTCGCTCGTAAACACGCGGCGCACGGGAAGAAGTCGTAGAGCGCGTGATGTATAGATGTTCTATACACAATCGAGCGTTGGAATGGTTCTTCATTTTCATGATATGTGCAAGAATAATGGACTGCGACACAAGTTGGGTGTTTCTAGCGATATGCTCCCTTCCAATCTTGTTCTTGTTCTCGTTCCCCCGCCGCACGTAGGTCGCCCAGCACGCGACCGTTTCAATGCCACTCGCAGGAAGGGCAGAGGGAAATCAGGCCGGAGACCGCGTCCTAGGACCCAGTGAAACCTCTCATTTTGATGCCGAGTTCAAAGGCATACGGCGAAGCGTTCAGGATTGGCCTTCATGCACATGCACAGAACGCTGGTGCAATTGAAGTCACTGGCTATGAGCGGAAGTGGCCGACTGGTTACAGCCGCGGAAATTGCCGGTCACCGATGCGCTTACGTGTGCTTTCGAAACTACTTAAGCAACAAGCTTGTTTCTCATTCTTCCTTCCAAATTCTCGCATAAACGGAAGACTAGTTCCCTCTCGGTGCAAGAGTGCCACGATTCAAGCACGTCGTTCAGGACTCTCGGCCAGCCTTACGAGCGGCCACTTGCCGGCGGCCGCAGACATCTCACACGCAATTGCACCCTGCCAGACATGTCAACACACAGCGGCTCTAACGTCTCCACAGACTGCTCGGAAGACTTTGGAGATATCCTGATCCGCGAGCTGGACAGCGATCTCGAGTGCTCTCTAGCTTTGACCATACGAAGTCGAGCCCCTGTCGTACCGAATTCGCCGGACTTCACCTGCTCCATCCCCAGCTCTCCGAAGCGAGGCAGCTTCAATGTCGTTTACGAAGTCGAATTTTCGGGCGGGGTATCCTGGGCCATGCGCATCCCCTGCCTTGCATGGAATGTAAAACGTGAACGCACCATGCACCTCGACATGGTTGGCTTGCAATATGTATTGGACCACACTTCCTTGCCTGTCCCTCGAATTCACGCCTACGACTGCACGACAAACATTGCCCTCGGTCACCCATATATGGTCGCGGATTATGTTTACAGGACTCGGCTCGTCGATGTCTGGAGTGAACCATCCTGGTGGTCTGGCGAGCGTAGCAAGCAGCGTCTCCTGACCGCCATCGCAGGATACATGGTGGAACTTTCAAAACACGAGTTCGATTAGATTGGTTGCCTCGAACGCGTCCAGCCAGAGAGCCAATATCGTGTCGTTCTGTTCCCGGCTCCCTTCCAGATGGACGACGAGCTCGACCCGTCTCAGCCAGAGTTCGGGCTTTTCACCTCCACGTACACCTACCTTCGCGCATTGCTCGACGAGCGTTACAGGGATGTAACCGACGGCCAAAGAACCCTGATCGCTGTCCTGCGGATGTACCTCGCCATACTGCCTGATGCGCGCTACGACGGCGCGCCGTTCACCCTTTCGCATCCCGACTTCGACTCACAGAACATCATCCTTAACGATTTCGGGAACATCGCCGCCTTCATCGACTGGGACGGGATAGCTACGGCGCCGAGACAGCTCGGTGCTCTTGGGTACCCCGCCTGGCTGACAGTAGACTGGGATCCTGACATGTACGACGACTACAGAAAGAATCCTCACCACGATACCGAGGCGGACTTGCATGCGTATCGCAAGATGTACAGCGATGCCATCGACACCATTTCTGGCGGCACCCTCGGAGATGTCGTGCGCAACTCGCACATCGTCTTTACTCTGTGCATAGACATCTGTTCCCGCCTGCAGATACCGGAGAAAGTCTTGCATCTCGGGACATATGTCTTTGGCACGGGTAGAGACTTCGCGCTCCATCTCATGGTACGGTGCCTGGTATAACCAGGACCCGAAGGACGTTGCGCAGATAGTTGGTATGTTGTTCTCCTCGGTATCTGCAGACCCAGACTTGATCACCGGCTAACCGCTCTGACGATACAGATGAAGGGCGAGTTATCAAACAATCTTCCGACAGTGTTGACTCGGACGAGGACAAGGGGGACAGTGACGACAACGATGCCTCAGACGGGGATGAGGAAGATGGTGATGATGACGATACTTCAGGTGGGGGTGATGGGCCCTTCGCAGCACGATTTAGCCTATTATCTCCTGTTTCTAGTATCACGATCCTCAACATAAGGCAATACTCCACAAACGGCTCCCGCCAGGTCCATTGTCATATGTCGCATGATCGTCCTCGAGGTCAGTGCCATCATGCACCGAATGAAACCACCCTTCGAAAGCTGCGGGTGACTTGAACCGATGATATAACAAGTCTTGGAAGCAGCCCTTGCGATAAGATACAGCGGTGGTCCTGTAGAACATGACATATCAATGGAATGCCCCGTACCAGTACTCGAGACAGCCAGACGCCTCCGGCTCTCTGGCGTACTCCGGCAGTGGCATACGGAGTGTCTCGTCGCTGCACTCGATGTCCACCTGCGGCACGTATCCCCGTAATTCCGCCAACTCCGCATCATCGAACGCGAAGCGTGGTGTAACGTGCAGGACCAAGCGGTCCAGGTAATCGAACGCGCCTGTCTTGAGCTGCTCCAGCACCTTCGACAGGCTGAGCTGCTTCGTCTCCCGCGGCTTCAGCAGATCCCCGTACTGCCTGGTGTTGACGGCCCTGCGGTACTCCACTTCGCGGTCATAGGCGTACACGAGACGAGCGGTCTTCAAGCGGTGAGAGTCGAATACGGGGTCGCGACCGTCGGGCAGGATCCGAAGATCGGGCTCGCCCCAGTACCGGGACTGGTCCATGACGATCGTGACAACTTCGAGGGCAGGAAGGCCGGAAATATTGTCACGCAGCGGTTCTTCGAACGCATCCCACCAGCTCGGCCGGAAGCTCACGACCCACACGTCGCTGACGGACTGCAAGGCGGACTTGTCCCGAAGCGTATGTCTGAGCCAATCCGGACCGTCCACGCAACGCTCACCCGCAAGTCGAGCCACGGTCCCGACTCGAACCACGCTCTGCGGACCGAAAAACGCGACGCTCGGGGCGTAGAAGTCGGTCGATTCCGTGGGGTTCCGTCGTGAGCGCTCCAAGCCGATGTGTACTGTCTTGACAGGCCGACCAGAGTAATAGGAGAGGATTGCACCGGCGTCGCAGTACTTTGTGAATGCGGTGACCCCCACGACCTGCAGGGAGTAGCCATGGGGGTGCTTCGGAATCTTGTAGAGGTAGAAGGGTAGGAAGGGATCTCGAAGTTCCTGCAACAGGACGCGACGGAGATGGGGCAGGGACTTGGAGATATCCGGGTACTCATCCCAAGCCGCATTCGGTATCGCTGTTAGCCGGATCTTACGAATAATGAGGCTCTCCAGATTGGAGCAACGACCCAATAGCCCGATGATATCAGCGTGGCTAGCATGGACGTCCTCGAGAGCAAGGTGGGTGATACGGGGGAATTCGCACCGTGGCAGGGCCACTGCGAATCGCAAGTGGAGGTGACGAAGGTGCGAGGTCAGACCTTGGGAGAATGGTGGAAAGGGAGTGGAATTAAGTGTGGCGTCACAGAACGAGAAGAATTCTAGACGCGGGTATGAATGGTCGAACATAGGATCCCAGAGAGGATCAGCACGCTCCTTGATTTTGCGGACGACGAGATGAAGCTCGCGACATCGCGCAGCGACCTCAGGCCAGAGTCGCCTCATGTCCATCCAACCCACATCCCTCCCGGATTCCGACGACAGTGGCAGGATGTCTACCTTCAGGGATCGTAGACGGCTCCGAGTAATCGCGTCCTCTGCGAGACGACGCGCTTTCGGCCCGGCCCCTATCTTCACAGATTGCCACAGAGCGGGGTGGGAGAACGTGAGATCGCGGAAATGGCGACAAGTTTGTGACATAGGAAGTAGCATGGCAGTGTCCGCCATTGAACTGAGCCAGATGCCATCTTTGTTCTCTGGATCCGGGACGTATTCCAAGATTCGAAACCAGACTTCTACTGGGAGGCTGAGCACCGGTGGACAATGAGGCACCATTGGCTCTGGGTCCAAGGTTGCGATATCTGAAGATGGTACATAAGTCAGCATGGCATGATGACCGTTAGGTGGACGAGCGACGTCGGAACCAGTGATGCAACCGCGCAACATACCCCGTACTTTTGTGCGTCTGGTCGATTGGCTCCCTGATTGCCTGTAAGACCGGAATGAGGACTGTACGTACTAGTTGCTGGGCAAGAGAAGGTTGCAGCTGTGCAGCCTCGAACCACAGCACTAGTTGCTTCGTATCGCCCACTCTGATTGCCGTGAGCTCGACGCTTGAATATGGGGAGAGCGATGAATGCAGGTAATGAAGTTTGTACGAGCAGGAGGAGATTCGACCGTGACGGGATCCGCTGGCAGCCTAGAGGCGGAAATTGCCGGTGGCTGGCAAGTGGTACGCGTAGCTCCGAGGTGGCCGAGCTACACCCTTCCTCCTCCCAACATACAGTAAGTACGGCATACATGTACTAACTCATATCGACAACTTGTCGTCTTTTCCTCTGGCCTCTCCCAAGCTCGACTGCTCCCGTATCGTCTTCTGAAAAGCATAAGCTTGCTTCATCAACTCACGAACTCAAGCTCTGACGAACATCAGGCCGACTTGAACGAGAGCTCGATGACATCCTGTCCATCTACAGGTCGAATCTAACATTCGAACTATGGACCACCGCCATCACGAGTGCCTGTGCGGGCTATGTGCACACAACCGCCGCATGCTGGTGCCAGTACGAGTGTGTGCTTACTTGGACTTACATGGTGAAGTTCCGCCCGTGTCCGCGCGTACTGTCTCCCCTTGCATACTAGGGAATTGCGGCACGTACCTGCGGCTTTGTACCAGGACCACGGGTGCGCGCACTCGCTCCATCAACAACACACCCGCGGCGTGCCCGAGAGCTCGACCGAACGAGCACATCCGTCAGCGCCAGCGCCATCTCAGCAGCAGTGAAATCGGCCCTACACCATTCAAGTACGCAGTCCCCGCACACGCTCCGCAAAACCCAGGTGTACATGTCGTCCATGCTGCTCCCGCGCAACGTGGTCCCACGCATCCCACGACCCCAACCGCCCGCAAGCACTCGAGCAGAGGACCCGCGGAAACGGAAGGTTCGCGCGCTCCGAGCCTCAGAGCCTCCGAGCTCCTCAGGCCTCCGAGTCCGACGCCGCAGAAGGTGCATCCTGATCCCTGGCTGTGTACAAACCATGATCCATCCGCGTCCGTCCTCCGAGCCTCCCATGCGCCGCTGACTTTGTTGATGCTTTGATCCATGATCCAGGTATCTCTTCTGCGGCCTGTGATCCAGATACACGCTGCACGGCCTCCACTCGTACAAGGTTTGTTCGCAGGTACATACAGGCCGGGCGGGCGCAGAGGTCCCGGTCCTCGACCACAGCCCGAGCCTCCACTGCGCCACGATGTTGAAGGTCCGAGATGCAGGAATGCGAATACACACGCTAAGTATCGCCGTCGGCCTTGACACCTCCTATAGCATCACGACATCGTGATATCCTTGAAATTGCAACTCGGCGCGGACACTCAGAGTACCGGTCTGAGGTCGGGGGTCGCCTCAGAGTCACCAGCACCCGAGCGACGTGCATCAACCTCCGTGCGCGCCGCGGTCCCGTCGCCCCAAAGCTCGCCGCGCGTTTGAACCTCGGGTTATCATCGCCCTCATACTATCAGGCCCGCCGTGCGCCGCGTCACATCTACACTCCTGCTCGCGCGTCACAACCTTCAAGTTCGTTCCTGAACGCTTGGAAGGTCTCCGACTCGTCCGTCGGGAGGGCTGGGCACCATCAGGAATCACGATCGGCCGCACAGCGAGCACGTTAACGTTGGGTGCGTCGGAATGCCATTGTCAGAGTTTCGAGGCGGAGGCTGCCTGACCAAGGTCTGTAGTGATGCACAAAGTACTAGCTCAAACTCGCAACACCAGGTATGCAAGCAAGACGTACCCAGACATGCCACTCTCGCGTGTCCCTCCACCGTTGACCCGTACGAAGATGTAGGTACTGCATCCGGACCTGCGACAAGTCACAAGGATCTCTGACAAGATGCACCACGCTGCGGCCTGCCGCGGTCTGCAGCCTCCATGCACCCGCACCTATGCATGTAACCGTAGCATCAGCGCAAACATCCCAACGACAACGACAACGACATAACCCGAGACATACTCACCACATGCATGTCCCGACTCCCATGGCGATCCGGCATGCCAGTGCCCCGCTGCACGCGAACCTCATGCCGGCGTGTTGGCGAGTCCAGTAGACCGGCTCGCTCGGCCTCGAATACTAAGTAGTCGCACCCCGACCTGGGACCACGGCAGTCTCACGGTCGATACGGCGGGGTACGACTCGGAGGCCAGTCGGACGGGATCCCTCCTCCGGATCCTACATACTATGTAGCCAGCCGCGGAATGTGGTTAGCGGGGACACAGTACTAGTGCCGTCAGTGCGCTACATAGCAACGTGGTCGGTTCAACGTTTGCCCTCGGTCCTAGGCTCATGGCGGTCCTGCTGCTCAGCGCTCACTGCTTGCACGTCGCGCACAAGTACAGTTACCGCAGTCCGGCGCAACGCAACGTAATCTACATAGTCAACATCTGCATCACTGCTGCTGCCGTATGTGTACCAGTACCAGTACCAGTAGTAAGTACTGTGACTTGAAGACCTAGATGCAAGTAGGACACGAGAGACGACGAACCTCCGAGACTCGAGTCGACAGCCGGCACCACCCCACCACCAAGTTCGAAGTCGACGCGTCCAAGTCACCTTCGAATTCAATATCCGACCCCCGAGCTCACGCGCACACCAAACGGTTCGGCATCATCGACACGTCCAACGAGGAAGACGAACACTTCTATGTATCGCATACGGCTAATACTACACGTACTGTAACGACGGCCATTACCGGCAGACATAGCATAAAACAACAACATCAATCACAGCAGCAACAGCAGACATCTACACGAAGTAGTCATCCGGGAATCGGGGCGGGGGCGGGGGCGGAGGATGGGGGTAGCGCGAGGCGTCGAGCCTGCGACCTGGCCAGTGGCAACATTACAGCTACGAGTCCGAGGACGGCGGATATCGGCAGGGCAGGAGCAGGAGCAGGGGCAGGGAGGGAGGAAGGGCGAATAAGTGACGAGGTATAGGACGTTAAACAGCGGGTAAGGGTAACGACGAGACAGGTATATCGACAGTAGAACACAGAGGAGAGAGCAGCGCATACAGTAATCGGCGGGCGGGCGGGCGAGGAATAATGATAATCGTACACACAGCATAGAGGACACACAGAGAGAGAGAGAGAGAGAGACAGGCACACAGACGGCCAGACAGGACTGGATCCAAGTCCGGCGGCGGGGGATAACAACGACGACGACGACGAGGGGCATGACGACGGGACCAATGAGAGCAATGCACAACGGCCGCTCAGACCACCGGGCGATCGACGCGACGCGCCTCAATCAGAAGGTGGACAGCGTGAAGGGCCCGGCGGGCGAGCGCGGCTCCATCTCGCGGGGCGCACGGAGCTGGAAGTCTGTCACAGCGCGACACATCCGTCAGCGATCGTGCATTGATCGGAAGAGCAGCCACCACTGACCTCCATGCTTGATGACCGGGTTCGCGCGGCGGAGCCGGCGCTCCGCCTCCTCGCGCTCGAGCTCCAGCTCGTACTCCGCCTTGCGCCCGGGGATGCGCCGCGCGACGTACTGCGGGATGGGCTTCGGCTCCCAGCGGCCGCCGCCCGACGCCTTGCAGATGTTGCTCGCGCGCTTGAGCGGGTAGCTGTCGAGCTCGCCGAGGGAGAGCTCCGAGTCCATGATGTGCACGCTGCCGCTGGGCACGGGCGTGGAGGAGCGGAGCGGCGACGCGGGGATGCGCGGGGAGGTGTGCGTGCGGCGGAACGTGGGGCGCGCAGCGATGGAGTTCAGCGGGGACCCGTCCGGGGGCGTGGACACCGACGAGGAGACGGAGGAGGAGCCGGATGCTGTAGAGCTGTCGGTGCTGCGAACCAGCTGGATAGGGTTCGAGCGGGCGATGACGGGCGACCGGGGAGACTTGCTGCCGTGGATCTGGTCGTGGCAGTCGTCGCAGACGCGAGAGTCTACAACGGGAGAGGTAGGAGAGTCGTAGATGTCGATTGGGACATTGCGGGGCGGGTTGAGGAAGGAGAGAGTGGAGGTGTCGAGCAGACGGGTGGTCTTGCTCGAGCACTCGGCACAGAATACGCCGCCACACTTGCGGCAGTGCTGGAGGGGAGGAGATACGATGAGCACGGAGCAAGGGATGATAGAGTTCGATGAACTTACATGTCTGCGCTCCCAGATGGAGAACGGCTTACGGCAAAGGAAGGTGTCGCAGTGAGCGGCCTGGGAGTCGGGCTGTGCAGGGGAACACGAACCAGTCAGTCACGTGAGGACGCGTTGACGGGCGGAGATGTGGACAGAGATGGGTGGCGGGGAACGTACCTTCCAGAGGCGCTTCGGGAGAAGGACCGCGAGGTGCTCGTTCCGTCGCGGGCGGGGGATGGAGGAGGACGCGTCCGCGGAGGATGCGGGTTCGGAGTGGCAGGAGCGCGCGTCGAAGGAGGAGGAGAGGGAGGACGCGGCGAGGGAGGGTATGGCATCTGTGGTGTTGAGGGTTAAGACGCGCCTAAGGGCAGCGACGGGTGACATACCCTCGGACATGACGCTGGCAGCATCGTCCTGAGGAGGGGCGCGGTGGCTGGGGAGGGAGCTGAGCCTGGATGCGAGGGTGGCTGCGAGAGACATGGCTGATGGGTGGCGGGGAGAGGAAGAGACGTGCACGGAATGGAGAAGCGGAGGGAAGGGGCCTCTGGGCGGAGGTGTCGCGAGGAGGCGGGGACCAGCATGCGGCATGCGATGTTAAATACATACGCTCCCAGGGTCGCACACGCCTCTGTCCAAATAAGCTTTCTATCGCTGTTTCATCGCAACTTGCCGCCACGCCCCAGCGGCCGGACTATCCCTCCGGCTCCTTTCCCCGAGCCCCCGGCCGCCCTCCAATCAGCGCAGCGCACGCGGAGGCAACGGCCTCCTGCCCGCCGGGCGCCGTGCGCAGATCGTGCGATCTGGCTTTAGCCGGAACCGCCGCACGTCCCCAGTATGGGGGCAGCTGGCGTCCCTGGTTCCCACTCCCACGCCCGCAGAACCCTGCTTGCTCTCACGTCAAGCACGCCGCTGTGTCCGCCCGTCGAGGCGGCCTCTCCGCCGCATCTGGGGCCCTGGAGAGCTCTCCGTGTCGCGCGCGGGTCGGCGTGGGCAGGGGGCTCGCCCGACGAGTCCGCCACGGAAGATCGATGCGCGGTGGGTTCTGCGAGCGCACTGGATGCGCCGCGCGTGTCTTCCTGCGCGACGTTCCATGTCTGCCCCGACGCCGACCGCTGCAGTTTTTGCCGCATACACACAGCGTGCACGCGTCGGCTGCTGCTGCCTCGAGTCGATCGGGCTGCCTCTGCGGGCCAGTCGCAGTGCCCCTGTATCAGCAACGCGGTCGCTGCTGCCGAGTCCCCGACCGCCATCGATGCGACGCCCGAGCACGGATTGGCTGCAGCCTCCGCGCGGCGTCGGTGCGGACTCTGGATCTCGCTGTGTCCTGTGAGATCTGCCCGCCTCGTTGCTGCTGCCGACACCCCACGCCGCGGAACGTGTCCCAGAAGCTGTGGACGGGTCCGGCTCAACGGTGGGGCCTTCCTCGACGCCGTCCTCTCTCCTGTCCGAATGCGGTTTTCTCTGGGCACACGCCGCACGACGTGCGGCACCCGAGACGCGACGGCCGTGCCTGCAATGCACATTCTAATCGCATGTCTCTCAGGGTTCTGTGTTCTCGCTCCGTCGCCCGGCCTCGCCCCCCGACAGACGAAGTTACGAAACGCCCGGCGCTCAGCGGCGAACACGAATGACATCAACGCCTCGGATATCACAAGCTGAAGGCAGCAGCGAGCATCCGCACATCTCTGCAACCGCGCAGCTGGACAGCGCAGGACATATCCCGGGCTGCTGCGCTGGCAACCTGCACATGCTCGCCGTCCACTAGCCCCGTCGAGTAAATAACCGGCCGCCACCACTCCCACCCGCCCCCCGCCGTCCCCACGGCCTCCCTGCACGCACTCATCCACGTCCCCCAGGGTTCCTCCGGCCGGTCCCACACTCTGCACACTAAACCCCTCCGGGCGACCTCTCCGGCGCCGGGCAACACCCGCCAATCGTCGTCCGTCCCCATGCCCAATCGCCCGTCGGAGACTCTCGGAGACTCCCTCGACGGCCATCATAATGATATGCACTTCAGAATCATACATTGCGTCGGCGCGCGGCTAGCCCCTTTGCTCGACGCACTAGTCCCAACGCGATACAGACGTTGCCAGCTGGGTTGCTCAAGTTCCCAAGTGTGTTCACTGTTACTTTTCTACTTGACGTCTTGTCTGCTCATCTCTGGTCGCCGGTCACCGGTCTGAGTCCCCACGACGGAAGGTCTCGTCTTCCACCTCCCGAGGCAGTCGATGCAGTCTGGGCATCACTGACCCCGCGTGCAGTATGCGCCTTCCCCGACGCCGGGAGCCTAACGGTAGATACTAGAAAATCAAAACAAGGTTCGACGCGGGTCCAGTAGGACCTGGCCTATAGGTGCCGTAAGTACGAGTACATCTGCCCGTCACCCATCATTAATGATTACAGCATCCACGGCCAGCGACCAGCGTCCACGATCCACTCTCCACGGACCACGCGAAGAAGTGAAGCTCCCCCAGTGCGCGTCTGAAGTTCGAACTCTTGAGAATTAAACGCGCTCACACGACAGCTCAGCTCTGTACTCCCTAGGCGGGGAGTCCCCCTTGGACGAGATGGAGCCTCCGCTCGCCCTCGGGGACGCGGGTGGGGCCTCTGCCCTCTGGTTTCTGGACCGGACGCGCCGTCTCGAATCATTGTCAATGTCTGGACTCTGCATCCGCGAGCGGCAGGCCTAGGGACGCTACTCGACGTCGCCCACTTACAGCACCAGCGTCTCGACGGGGCACGGGCTGCGGGCACGCTTGCGGACGTCCCCGCATCACTGGCAGCGATCCCGCATCCAATTGTCATCGGGACATCCTTGCATTCACACACCCGCACACGGACCCTCACCCTGGCACCTGGCACCTGCGCATACGACGGGCTCTCCCGAGCGCGCGGGCGGCGGGCGACAGCAGGATTGGAACCCGGCCTGCAGATTACACTGGACCTACTGGACCCTGGCGCGCACCGTCGACAGTCCAAGTCTTGGAAGCCCGGGGCACCTGCCACGAGCCGCCTGCCACGAGGCACGACCCCCCGAGCGGCGGACCGTGAGCGGCGAATCGTGCACGGTGAACGGCGAATCATGAACATACCAGCGCCCGGGCCTTCCCCAGCGTATGTACGAGCCTCTGAGCGTACTGCACGCGATTGGCGGCGCGTCCGCGTCCGCGTCAGCATCCGCGCTGCCCGTCGGTCGCTGTGGTTCTGTGGACGCCGGTACGTATGTACGTACATATTCGCCCACAGACGCCACTGGCCCGCTGCTCACTAGCCACTCCGCGTGCCCGTGCCATGTCACCTCGGGTGTGCGTTACGGTATACAGTGCATGCACCCGGCACCGTCCCGATCTTGGGTGGGGCGGGGTTTTGCTACCGACTCCCGAGCGAGTCCGAGGAGGGACGGTACGTACTAACGGTGTTACTTACTGTGCCACCCGCCCCGGTGACCCATTGACAGGGCCCTGGCTGAGGCTTCCGCCTTGCATCACGATCCTGCGTCTCGGGATCCGGAAGGCGTTGAGGATCGACGAGCACGAGCACGAGCAACGAGCACGAGCAACGAGCAACGAGCCACGGCAGCCGCGCTGCGCATCCTGGTACATTACCCCCGACGCCGAGCGGACGACGGCGAGAATAGTATGGCGCGACGCACAAGACAGCTCACGGTCCCTGACGAGCACGGCGAGAAGCTCGCGCTGAGAACGCACGCCCATATGCGGCAGCGACCTTACGTCCCCCGGCCGTCTCAGAACCCGGACTAGGAAGACTGCGAGCTATCTACTGCTTGTGCCTCCGCTCCGACTCCGAGGTATTTACAGACCGGACCCCTGGGTGAGTTGCCGTACTTGCTGGCGTGCATCGTGCGACGTCAACGACGTTCAACGATCCACGGGCGTATGTAGCTCAGTACTTACGGGAGTGAGTACTCGAGTACTTGAGTTACCCTACTGCAGTACGAGTACTAGTACGTGATGCATTGATGTATGGTACGGGCCAATGACAGCGATTTGTATCACAGAGTACTAAGTAGTCCACACAGGTCGCAGCCGACTGGCTCTCCACACCTAGCCTGGTAGCCGATCCGCGCGACCCGCCGCCCGGCGACCAATCAAAGACCCCGGGCCTGCAGGCTACCAGATCCCGTAATTGACGAACCATCGACGCCGACGCCGACGCGGCGCGGCGAATCGCGAATCGCGAGGCTAGTGCTCCTCCATTAATGACTGTTGACAGACCGCGGGTATTCAGACGGGCTCGCATCAATATTGATCAGACTATGAAGCGTTCAATCTTGCGTTCAATGCACTAATACTCAACACTCGAGCACTGGCATCCGGCATAATGCATAATAAACGAGGCATTCAGTACGCAGTCCAAGACGGTAATCACCGCTCCCTCCTTTCATTCAGGTTGAACGTTCAGATGCCCGCGAACAAGTATGTACCGTACCAAGCACCGTACCGTGCTGCGTGCACAGCGTCACCGTCCAGTGTCCACTACTCACACGCCCAGCCAAGCCCGCTCCAGCACGGCGAGCAACATCCCCCGCTCGACCTCCCCCATCCGCACCGACGCCGGCCCTGCCTCAACTTGCATCCGCGTCCGCGCCCCATCCCCAACGGTGCGCAAACGCTTACGCGTCCGCCCCGGCTCCCGCAGATATTCCGAGTCGCCCGCCCCTGTGTGAGCCCCAGCGGAGGACTCGCAGCCCCCGGAGTTTGTCCCGCCTCTTTCCCGGGACGTGGGCACGGCCACGGCCACTGACACCGACACCGACGCCGACGCCGATGGGGCCCCTGCAGCACATGCGCGTGATAGTTGTCCCGTGCGATTCGAATCCGATCCGGGCGAAGCAGAACCCGCCGAAGACGAAGCAGACGAAGCAGACGAAGACGAAGACGACGAGCACGGGCACGAGCCGGCGATCGATGACGATTGCAGCCCGCTGAGCTCACGGGTGGGCCACCTGGGAGGCGGCTGCGTGCGAAGGAGCAGGTCTGCCAGTGCGTCGTACACCGTCTGTTCGGCCGCGGTGTCCGCCGACGCGGGAGGCGTACATGCAGGCGTCGGTGCATGCTCGACGCCAGGCTCCTCCTGGTTACCGCTCGGGTCCGTGTCCACGTCCGGGGTCATGTTCGGTCCAGACGATGGCGGGGTAAACGTCGAGGCACCAGCCACAGTCGCACCAGCAGCAGAGGAACACGAGCCTGAGCCCGGAGCAGCGGGCAAGAGCCGGTGCAGCGCCGTGCAGAGGTACCACACCGCGTCCTTCCTCGCGAGCCTTGCGAGCCGCTCACTAACGCGCAGATCCTCCGCACCACCTCTTTCCCCGCGCTGCGCATGCGCGTGAGAGTCCGCTGCTTGCGACGCGGGTGGTGCTCCTCCTCGCACGAGACCGCACCCCGGGCCCGAGATCGCACCAACGAGGGTTTCGCCGAGGTTTCCCGCCACGTCCGCCCAGCGCGAGCGCAGGCCCGTGAATATCGCATGAGCAGCAGGTGCTTGGGAGCCGGACGAAGATGAAGATGCAGATGCTGCAGATGATGGGAGAAACGGGTGTGCGAAGGATGTGCCTGGCCGCGTAGAATCGTCGCTCGAACCCAGGTTCTGATACAGCACATGCGCGAGCCCGGGAAAGGTTCGCGGGGGCTGATGGTTGCCCGTCGCTGTCCCAAGACGGCCTGCTCTGCTCGTACTAGCAGCGTTGGTGATAGTGCGGTCGCTGTTCGCGCTCGAAGTGTCCCCACGTCCGCGCGTAGGCTCCCTTATGCTGGGTCCGGGCCCCGGCTCGGCGCTGTTATCATTGACGAATCCCATGTGGCCGCCTCCAGTGCGCCCGATACCGACAGAGTCCGAGTGCGACGGTTCTGCTTCTGTGCAAGGGAGAGGCGGCGCGGGGAGGTAGAGCTTCGTAAGCTCGCGCATGCACTCGAGCGCAAGGAGCGTCTTGACCTGTCCGGCGCCGGGAATAGCAGCAGCAGCAACCTTGGCATTCCCGGGGGAGAAGGGTCCGGATGGTACAGCCGGAGAACCGGGCAGTACCTCTTCGAGGGCGGAAAGTGTGTCATCGAGCAGCGCAAGAACGGCCGGTCGCAGGTCCGTCGGGAGCTTTGAGCCAGAGCTAGAGCGAGACCCAGAGCCAGGATTGGTCCGAGTAGAGTTTGCACGAGAATTCGGCTTCGAGCAGGGTCCGAGGCAAGCTGAGGTGAAGCCTTGCGATAGGAGGAAGAAGGACCGCACGATAGGAGCTAGGACGAGAGCGTAAAGGACGCCTAGGACGTCATCTATTGCGTTGAAAGCTGCGATTTGCGTTTGAGATGCACGCGTGCGACCCAGGGCCGACTTCCGCTTCAACTTTGCTTGGGATCCGGCGGAGGTATAGTGGGTTCGTAATGAGGAGAAAACAATGGAAACGAGACGGCGCAAGATTGCAGTGAGCGCCCCAAGGAGTGTCGCCGAGTCGCAAGGGGTGCAGTAGCCAGAAGCACCAGCACCAGCACTAGTGGTGGAACGTAGACTAGGTTCTTGCTGCACGGTTCCGCCAATCACGAGGGTGAGAACTGATGCGATGGCGCGCAAGGCGCGAGTCGTTGTTGAGAGAATGAGTTCCACCGCAACGGAGACTGAGTTATCGGCGAGCATGTCCGCCATGATTTCGAACGCTTCGAGGGCGGTCGAGACGTTCGAAGCGGCCGGAACACCTAGACAAAGGGGCGTTTAGCAGGATTCGAGAGCTGGAGTTCAACTCAGATAATGAGAGAAGGCTTCATCCGAGCATCTAACCAATGGCACGATAGTAGAGACGCGTGCATTCGGGCACTCGGAGCGTAGGGCGTTAGGATATAGGCTATGAAGTGCGCTTACGAAGCTGTCCCCGTAGGGCTTCTCAGGCGATATGGCGGCCGGGCCCACATATGAAAGTTCAGGTGAGAACAAAGGTGCTCCGAATGCGGTGGTCTTCTCAGCTCGCCGTGTAATGGACATTGGTGGCATGGGATAGAAGGATTCCAATGAGAGGCGACTCAATGGCGAAGACGTGGGGCAGCGCGCGCAAGAACGCTCATTTCTCTCCGCTCGAGTGACCTCCGAGGAGAAGGGTGTAGAGCGGAATACAGCAGTCATTGCGACATCATAGTGAACGACACGATGAACATGCTGCATGATGAGGTGGCAGCAGGACGCTCCCCGTCACGGTAATCAGGTACCAGAAACGTAGGGCATTGCCAGACGAGCGAGTATTCGGCGAACCGCTCCATGATGGTTGGCTTCCACCGTCGAGCTCTGATACATCTGAGGCACGAGCGGACTGGAAACCGCGATGCGCCTGCGTTGGGAGGCTCCAGCGCATCGACGTAGGTGTACTCCGTGATGTGGCCTCACGCCTCAGCACCCACCCGGCACGGTCATGTCCAAGCAGAGCGTGCACACGGACAGGCTGCGCGGTGATACGGAAGTTCTTCCCTAGACGGTGATGCGGATGACGCAAGTCAGGAAAGGGACGCAAAGCCCATCCCCGGATTGCCTTCTGCAGCGAAGACGATCATGCTATGCGCTCGACCTCGGGAAGATCCTCGTCTTGATCCCTGTTCCGCGGCGCGCCGTGACCACACATGGCAGGAGGCTGGAGCCGTAAATTTCGGGCGGGCCCATCAGAGCCCATCCCGCTCTCCAGAAGGCGCGATGCCCAAGACAAAACGCTAGCGCTCCAGACTCCAAGTACGACGTCGAGGGTGGGTCAACAGGGAAATGACGCACCGGCTAACGCGCCGCTCAATATCGCGCTCAGCTCCATCTTCGCTTGTGGCAGTGGCGCGGCCAAAGGGCGGTCGGCCGCGGCGGGGCCCGACGTTTTCGTCGTCTTCTTCGTTTTTGCTTTCTTCCTGGACGCGGGGACATCTGACGGTGGCTCTGAATTGTCATTCGACTCCGCATCTAGCGCCCGTAATTGCTTTGTGCGGGCGGCTTTGCGGAGTGCGAGGAGTTCTGGGAGAAAGGAGACGTCAGTGAGTGTGCAGGCGTCCGGCCATGTCCTTTCCGAGACGAACAGGATGCAGAAATTGATCGTGGATTGGGCATAGTGCCGTCGATGGTGCGATGTATTACCGCATGAAAAATCACAAGCAAGGAGGAGGTGGATCAGGGTGGATCACTCCTTGGCTGAAGAGAGCCCGTGAGCAGCGTCATGCTCCGGGTATTTGGATGTCGTTGCCAAAACACACTCGATCCCCGGGCTGCTGGGCATACAATATGCTGGATCATCCGTACCCAGTGGCCAGGATTGAACATTCCTGGCATAGACAAAGGAAGAGCCCGGAGAGGTATGTGGATGCGCGGCACATACGAGAGGCTTCTTGATGTATATGACACGGACATGGCTGATGAGATGACATACGCACCGATTTTCTCCTTATCGCACTGCTCCTGCAGCTCCTTCAAGTCCTTCTCGAGCGCAAGGACACGATCGCGCCAGGGGTTGGGAGAGGACACCCTGCGGCGGTCTGCAGCCGGGGATGACGGGAAGGCGGCCTGCAGATCAAGGATGTATGCTGTTGTCAGACAGGTTACCGAGCATATCAGACATTGTCTTTCCGGTGAGAACGACCCGATGGACCTTGGATGGATTGTTCAGATGGCTTGTGCCGCAGAGCAGCCAGTGCCTGCGAAGACGGGTGCCACTAATCAGAGAGAAGAAGAAGGGAGGCATTACGTTGGAAGACGGATACTATGGCGATGCGAATCTGTTGGCCTGCGGGAACCATGTGCGGCGGTGTGTGAGCGAGAGGCGGAGACTTGCGACTTCGTGGTCGCTCCGAGAGACGACCGGGACGCCTGCCTGTGCAGCCTCGCGCGCGTCCAGTCACACGCATACACACGCCGCCTGTCACGCCCAACCTTGCGTCCAAGCTGCGGTCCACGCGAGTGAGGCCTCTCATGGACACCGTGACAGCTGTGTCTGTTATCAGAGCCTTTGCAGACTGACTAACTCCTGGCTTACCACTTCCTTTGCAGCCTGCCAGTACTTACTCACCTCGTCACGGTGCCGCTCTTCTGATCTTTGGCAAGTACTAGTCTAGTTGACGACACCATGCAACTTGCTACTTGCTACTAGGCGTCCCAGTGCCTCCGCTCCCAAGCCTTATACTTCAAGGAACGTTCAAGACTCGGGAAACTGTGTAGAGGCTCATAACCAGCCATGGTTCTGCCTGAGACGGTATCTCGTCACAATGCGACAATGACATGCTCCAAGCGATGTCGAAAGTGCTGTCGTCTTTTGCGTCACACCTCTGCCCCGTCCCCGATGCCTCAGGCCTCAGGCCTCACTAACCACGCGTGGCCTTCTGCGCAGTACTTGCGATCCTGTACTTGCTTAGGATCTGGGTTGCACCGGCAAGACCGGCCTGACGGACCTCTACCCAGTTCTCCCGGAAGGTGGACTCGTGCACGCCAGCCTCCGCTGGCCTGTGGTCTAGTGGCTGCTGTTCCATGTCGATTCCTCTCCTTCAGACACAATCGTCATCACTCGTTCAAGCTGCATGGCATGCCCATCACCTGGTATCCGCCACCCGGGACGACGTCCCAAGATGATGGTGAGTGTCATCACCCCCGCAAGCGAACGGTTGCATACTTATACACTGTACAATTGCTATGAGATGCCACCAAAAGCCGAGTACTTAATTACGCGAATTCCCCCGCAATCCGGGAAATGTAGGTCTGGAGACCATCGACGTCGTTCACGAAGGCACCAATGTAACCATCCGGCCGCACGACGACGACAGTCAGCACCCTGACATCAACACCATAGGCTTTGTAGGCATGGCCCTCCTTGTCGTGGTACGCCTTGGCTCCGTCGATGGCGGGAGGGACCCCGTCGCGGCCAAGGACCAGCGTTTGCGTGACGCTGGCCAGCGGGGAAGCCTGTGCGGCCGCCGCGACCTCCTGCACCCCCGATTCTCCGGCGTGCGTCGGGGAGAACACGAGCACGGTATGTGTGTTTGGCTTGAAGATCTCGAAGAGGGACGTCTCCTTGCCGAATGCGTCCACCAGAGCAGGTGCCTCGGGAGCACGGTCTCCGGCGCGCACAGGCTCTCCCGGATACCCTTGGTACCCGTGCGCCTTCAACGCGTTCTCGTCCAGGCCGTTCATGCCGCGCGCGTCGAATACCACCGGGCTCCAGCGGTAGTTGATCTCTAGCTGGCGAAGGGCATTGTTCCGCCAGCCGCTCGACCCCTTGCCAGAGCTTGCAGGACCGCCGTCGGGCTGGATATTGGTGAGTTGGGTGTAGAGGTCCGAGGTAGCGGCGAGCATGTGTGCGATGACAGGAAGTCGTTCGATTTGGTACGTGCGCAGTAGACCGCGCGAGGCGAGGCCTTTGCACACGAGGGCGAGCTTCCATGCGATGTTGAACTGTCATCTCGTTAAATCCAGCGGTTCGCGCATGATTGAGCAGCATGCGTACCGCGTCGCCCACGCTCGTGTTGAGCCCTTGCCCGCCCGTCGGTGAATGAACATGAGCCGCATCTGCTGAACGTTCAGAACTGGAAATTAGCCATCGTGGCTGCTAGGCTTACCTCCACAGATGAAAACGCGCCCTTCGGACATCTTGTTGACCATCCGCATCTTCGGCCTGTCAATGGTCCAACGTGTGAGTCCGCATGCATAATGGAACACAAAGCATCAGACTGACTTCCAGTATGACAGCCCGGTGAAGCTCTTGAACACAATATCTCTGCGTCCGGTGAGTTCATAGAAGGACTCCGCGAATTTGGACGGCTCCGTCAATCCAACTGGGTCGAAGTTCGTTCCAGCGATTACGAGATGGAATTGTCCTGGTTCCTTCTTCGGACGTATGGCGACCCTGTCATAGACCGATACAGCTTAGCTTTATTCCGCACATGCATCAACTTGTCGCACTCACGTGAACTTTCCCGGTTCGATCCAAGCATGCCATGTCTATGATGCAACAGACAGGATGAGTCTAGCCACAATTCTGCAGAGATCGAGGTACTGACGTCTGGAGAGATTCCTTCAGCTTCAACATCAGCCCACGCTTGCCCGTCGCCGTCCTTTGTCTCTCCCTCGAATGTCGCACCGATAGCCTTCCTGGTGAAGCCTTTCGACGCTGATTAGTGCCCGGTGTTTATCACTGCACTACGGCTTGGACTCACCTCGCGCGCCGTCCGCCCCAATGACATAAGCGTACCGAACAGTTTCGACTTCCTGGACGCCGACGTGCCTCAACGACACGCTGACCCCCGTCTCATCCTGCGCCATCGAGACAGGCTCCGTGCCGAGTTCCACCTGAACCCCGTACTTCAAGAGATGGTCGCGGAAGATCCCTTCAGTAAGATATTGGCTCAGCACAAGACTGTCCTGGAATATGCATCCAGACATCAGCCAAAGCTAGCATGACAGTGGGTTTCTTGTGATCTACCTCTGGACGGTCCGGACTGATGGTCACGTCGTCCATCAACTTCCAGCTCCCAAGGGGCTCGGTACCTCCGGGAAGCTTGTACAGCTGCACCGGCATCAAGGGGAGGCCGAGGCGTCGAGCGTCCTGAGCAACTCCGAGGAAACGGAAGATCTCTAGAGTCCTGAGCTAGAGGACGCGCTCGTTAAATCGTCTGTCAGAGCTCGGCGCAAATTGAGGTGGCACGTACATGTAAACCGCTGCCTCGAGAGGACTTGTGGAATTCTATAGCTTTGTCGATAATCCGTATCGGTATGCCGTTCTGAGCCAATGTGAGTGCCGCTGCCAGGCCTGAAGGTCCTGCTCCAATCTGCGGTAACAAGTCATAGTCAGCTCGTGGATAAGAGAGGTACGCGTGGGCGAACGAACGTACGATGAGCACGGGAGTTGAAGTATCGCTGCTGGTTGACATTGTCTGTCGATCTCGATCTTGGGGCTAAGTATTCGCTCTGCTGGTTCTCGTCGTGGAGAGTGCTGTCTTGCAGACTTCCCCTCGTCACTCGGTATGATATATATGCTTGAGCTGGCGCGATAAGACTGCTATGCCGCAGACCCGAGAAACACATCCTTACGCTCATCCTCTGATGGTACGGAATCACGGCGGTCACGATGTATGTATCATGACACGCGCCTTCGTTTGCGAGGAGAAACAGGCCGAGGAAGAGATGGCAGAAGACGAAGCTCGACGGTGTCGATGTGGGAGCGTGCGCTGCCGTCGGAGACGCAACCGCAGTAAGTACTCGTGGAGGTCAGGCCGAGACATGAACATGATGCTGATGCTCGTCAAGGGATTGGAGGGTACTAGTCAGACTTTCTGACCCCGTCAAGGTCTGAGATCTGACCATGGTGCCGCGGAAGCAGCTCGTCTGTGGCAGGCTTTCCGGTCCCCGACGCCTTGAGTCGCGCAGGTACATGCGTATCAGTAAACGTGATGTACTGTACTCTACTTGACAGCATGTCTCGAGGGCCGCAGCGCGCTCTCCCCGGCCCGTTGTCCACGTCTCTTCATGGCGAACAGACCAAGAGAGATCAAAGAAAGATTGAGAGACTTCAGTTGCGTATACAGATGCGTGACGTCATGGAGGTCGCATACTTACGGACTATGCCTCCGCTCCTTCCCCTTTCCATACGTCTAAACATCGACTTGCCTCGACCATTTATCTCCAAGTTCATTCATCAACCCGCTCCAATTACAGCTTCAACATGTCGGTCAAGCTCACCGGTAGCTGCTACTGCAGGAACCTGGAGTATGTGGTCGAACTGGACTCCACAGACGACGCGCGCACTTCGCTATGCCATTGCCACAATTGCAAGGTAAGTAACCGCTGCACCGACATCCAATTGATCCCTTCAAGACGTGAAACTCTTATAGAAAGCATTCGGCGGCAACTATGGACTGACTGCGAAGGTACCCAAGGACTCGTTCAAGTATACCAAGGGCAAGCCCAAGGAGCATGCTGCAGACAACGGCTCCGGTACGCTACTGCACCGTGAATTCTGTGACAACTGTGGAAGCTTCATCCTCGAATATGGGGTGCGTACCTGTCTGCCTTCTGTGACCCCATCCCCCACCTTTGTATTGCGTTCCCCGTCTCAACAGCTGCCATATATCTCTCTTACGCTCTTAGAATCATGTTCCGCCTATGTTTATGAGCAAGTACGGAGCTGACGTGGAGTCTCATTCGTCTACAGGAGGAAGCAAAAGAGCACTCTCGTTACATCTGCGTGGGCAGCCTTGACGATCCGGAGGCGTTGCCGCCCAAGGGTGAATTCTTCACCAAGAACCGACTCAGCTGGATGCCTCCGGTGCCAAGTGAGTATGCTTGCCCTTGAATGAGGATGTGTGAGCTGATCTGCGGACAGACACTTTCCAGAAGCAGGAGATCAAGGATTGACGAGCACTTCTGAGAGGAAAGGCCGGTTTGACAGGCACATTATGTGAAACCTCACGATTAGCTTCATCTGCGACACGATGGGATGTATGAGAGGCACAAGATTAATGATAAGATGACTGCCGCACAAGTCGTACCTAGGGACCCACCAAGAGTCGCGGTCGGGAGAGAGGCTCGGGGCGCTCGCAGCCACCAGCGCGTCGCCCGAAACGCGTACTGTCACACGCCCTGTATACGCCTGTCACACGGCCCTCCGGCTGGTGCTCTTTTCTCGCCTTTCGCGTGGCTCGTCCTCCCGCACTGTCTCGTCACCCTCCCTCAGCCCCCCTCATCTCCGCGACATTCAAGCCACAGGAACGCCTGCTCCATGTGCCGCGGTGCCGTCCATCATTCATCTCCTCGTAACTCCTGCCGTAATGTATGCTGCGTCGACCACCCTGCTTCGACGCGCTCTGCTGCCAACAACTCCGCTCTCCTGACGCGTCATTCATCTCGGTCTCTTTCTCCCTGTCCACGAAGCTGTCTGCGCCGGTGATTACCCGACCTTCTGGTCCGGACGCCACGCAACTTTATATGGACCGTAATGACCGAGGATCCAGGATGTCCGCCGGCGCAGTCTTCATTCTCCGTTGCCTTTTCCAATATTCGCCGACGCCACAGTATTCGTCCAGGTTGCCGGCCTGAGGCCGCCCGGCAACTCATGCATCATGTCCGCCCACGGCCGTCGTCGCGAAGGCTTCTGCTGTTTTCCCGCGCCGTGCCGACTGATGCGCCTTCAACCAGCTGGTCAGACGCGTAGCCGCTGTTGTATGTACGAGCGTCCCCTTCTCCCCTCCCACCCATGTCCTCCCGACTGCCTGCCCGGTGGTGAGTACGAACATACATTGACCAGTTACCATACAACGATCCACAGCTAGAAAGACACGCTACCTACGACTACGACGCGTTTTGTTCGCCCGTAACGCGTCCCGACGCGTCACGACTTCACCACAGACGACCTGGTTACGGAGCTCGAGGCGAATGGACTGGATTCAGGTGAGTACCACAGTGTCAGAGTCTCAGTATGCACGCATACATGCGTACCTTCTTCTGGCTACGCGTTCGACCTTCCCCATCCGCAACTCATGCGTGCACCAACAACACCGAGCGGAGGGCGTCCCTGCGCGGCCACAACCACAACCTATCACGCTGGCAATCCGACAAGATGTGATCCAAGAACACGGCTGGCCCCCCATACCCAATCGCGGGTATGGGGGCCAGCAATCCGATTCTACACGTACGGTAGGTACGCATGTAATAGCTACATACACGAAACACAACACGCTAACCATTACACACAGCATAAACTATTGCAGACGGCAGAAGAGCATACACACAGCGCGTACAGCAGACGTCAATACAAGGATGGGGGTGTCGCAGATCGGAAGAGGTGTCGCAGGATAAGGATAGCGCGCCCAGAGGTCAGCATCGGGTGCGGAAGGTCGAAGGAAGGTGAGTAAACGTATGTTCATGGTGTGTTCGTCGTATGTTCGTCGGCTGTACTGTGTCATGCTGAGTAAAAACGTCTTTAGCATGAGGGCGAGCGACGAAAGTTCAGGCAGAAGACGTACCTTCAGTCTCCATCATAACATCTCCCTCCTGGTCTCTCTCGCCACGCGTCCCAGCCCGCGAAGGCGGCGTCCTTGGCCTTGCAGGCCTCGCGAACTCATGTGAGTCGTCCCACAGCCGTCTCCCACCAGCGCTCAGCGCAGTGAACCGTGGCGCCCGTGTCACAGGCGTGTCCTCGACAGTGTTTGAGTACACCGTGTTGGAGTAGATGCTCCTCGGATACGAACTCGAGTACGGTCCGTTGGCATGGTCCTCCCAACTTTGCCGCTGCCACCCCTCCCGTCTCTCGCCGAACTTCGCTGGAGTCGGGGTGTGCCCCGCGCGGGGGCCCGTCCATCCAAACCCGCCTTTGGGAGTAGACAGGCCCAGTGTGGGCGGCGGGCCCCCACTGAACTTGATCCCGCGCGAGGGCGTCGTGGTCGGGTCGAATGGCGTCTCGGGGTCGAAGCCGTCCCGATCGAACGCAAGGGCGAAGGGTCCCGGGGTGTTGTAAACACGCACAGTCCTCGCGGTTGAGTCCGGGGTCGAGGGACCCCCGCGAGACGAGTCCCCCCATGATGATCGCGTAGAGAACGAGCGAGTGTACGTGCCGTCCCTTACGCTGCTCCCTCGGACGGGTGTCTGCGGCTCGCGCAACTCAGAGTCCCAGTGCGGCGCAGGCGACTCTAGCAGGGGCTCTTGGAGGAAGAACGAGTCTTGATGCGAGGCGGAGTCGAGTGGCAGGTCGTCTGTCGGGACAAATGTCGGCTCCGCCAGCGGCGACGACGGTGCGATGTCGAGACACTTGTTGCAGTACCACGGATCTTCCTCTCGCCCGAGCTCCGAGACGTTCTTGATGCCGATACACGGGAGGTGGTACCACGTATGACACTCGTCGCATTGCACTAGGTCGCTGTCATCGTCCCCACGCTTGCACCCCATGCATTTCACCTCGTCGACCTCGTCATCCCGCCCCTGTCTCCGACGAACGGCAAGCGAGCGCACGGACCGCTTCGAGAGCAGAGCAGCCCGCGCATCGGCGGGGTCGCTAGGAACAAGAACGTTCTCCGAGCCGCCTGCACGAGCCGGACCGTCCGGGTTCACGCGCACAGGTACCATCTTCCCCCGTCCGCGTCGGTGAGCAACCTGGTCGTTCTCGTGCGACTGCAGTGGGGGCCGCAGCTCCTGCTCCTCCTCGCCAGAGTCGCTCTCGCTGTCCCGATCCAAGAACCGTTCTATCCACTTGAGCCGTTCCTCCTCCTCCATCTTCTCCGTGTGCGTGCGCTCTTGCGCGCGCAAGCTCCACGGGAAGGCCGAGTCCAGCCAGTTGGGCTGCACAACAACTTCCTCTGGTGCCTCTGCCTGCCCGCGCCTGCCGCCTCGTCGCCGCTTCCGGCGAGTCACACGCTTCTTGACGGGGGTGTCAGGAAGAGCAACCATACCTTCTGGGGGAACGTTGAGCAGCAGCCGACCGCGACCTTCAACTTCCACGGGGTAGAGCTTCGTACTCGCTTCCTTCTCGCGATCGTCCTTGAACGCCTCCAGCCGCTTACGCTTCCTGACCTCCTTCTCGCTGGGGATGTACTCCGGCTCTTCAGATGGCGCTGCCTTGACGGCCTCAGCGACAGTCGACGGTCCCGGCTGTCCAGGAGTAGCCTGTTGCAGCCACTGCATCGCACGTTGGGACAGCGCGTTGCGGCCCTTGCTGGTCGGCGTTTGAGGCTCGCTATTCTGGTAGGCGGGAGACTGGCCATAGCCTGGATAGCCACCCGCGAGCAAGCTCTGCTCGAACGTCTCCTCGCTTGTTGCTTGAAAGAGCTGCAGCCGACGCCCCTTAACTGGGCTCTCGGTCACTCCCAGAGCGGCATCAGCAGCGTCGAGCTCGTCGAGTGTTGGGATGTCTGCCTCCGAGCGCGGCCGCTTCTGGCGAAGTAGGTACTCCGGCCGGCGAGCTTCCTTTTCGGAGATCAGCTCCGCGCGGTCGGCGGCGAGCTGCAGGTGGATGCGCTGGATCTCTCCACCGAGCGCACGTTGTGGGACAGGGCTGGCGAGTGGAGGTGGCGTGGCCGGGGAGGCATCGAATACTTTGGCGGCTGGTGAACCAGGAGGCATGGGTGACTTGGACTGAGAGTTCGCTGTCCGGCGGTCGCCAGCAGACAAGCGGCTTTGGAAGGGTGACGATAAACGCGAGGCAGGTGTGATGGCGCGCGAATGAGACGACGACACGGGCGTGGAGATGACGGGAGCCGGTACTAGCGGCGGTGAGGCAGCATCTACGGCCATGTCGTTGGTGGCCTCGCTGGCCACCGAGCCTGCTCTGCTGGAGCCGCCGCGGTCTCGGAGGGCACGTACGGGGGTATGCGGGATAGATGACGGGCCGCTACATATGCGATACGGGTGTGAGTTCAGGATTGAGGGGATGGGGGCATGTAGGACGTACGCGGTGGGAGTCTCCGGGTGCATGATCTTGCGCGGGAGCACAGGACTAACCAATGTACAGCTCAGGCGATTGAACTGGGGACATCGAACAGCACGTACCTCGATTCTGGAGTCATGAACGATGCCGGTGCCGGTGCCCGAATCTGCAGATTGTCCCTGTCGCAAGTTCAGCGACGACTCAAGTAAAGCGCACGAGATACGACAGACCTCCGTGGCGTTGCAGCCTTGGGAGCTTGGACTTGCGACATGGGAAGATCGCGATTGCTGGATGGGGAACTGGTGAGTTGCGGTTCGTACTCCGGATAGAGATCGCCCTTACGAGTTGGACACAGGAGAGGAGTATGCAGCATTGGAATTTGGGGCGTACGCAGCCATGTTGTTTGGACTGCTTAGTAATGGAGTCAGTATGAGAACAGTGAAGAGGTGTAAAGGGACGAGGTGCCATTCACGACGTCGAAGTGGACTACCCGTCCAATGAATGAGACTGACCTTTGTGGCGTAGGAAGCTGAGACAACTTGTGAAGCCCGAACGCAGGCAACAGACCCTGCTTGCTTGTACCGGCACTGTACGATCTCAGCGAACTGCATTCGATGTTGTATTGAAATGATGACGTACCTGGTCCCCGATGTAGACTCTAGTGCCTGATTTTGGCCGTCTGCAGCGTCCTCATGCTTTCCGAGAGCTTCAGAGAGCATCAAAGTCGAGGTATTGCGGATGGAAGTTGCAGGGTATGTCAGGAGAAAGACCTCGAGCGTCAAGGACCGGCCGAAGGAAGTATGGCCGCAAGGTTTCGAAGAAGAGTAGGGACTGGTCGTAGAGCAAGTATGCGGATGAACAGAAAGACGTCGAAGAAGGTAGGAAGCGTAGGGAAGAGGGAAAGAGAGCAGGAGGTGGTGGTATCGCCGAGAGTCTTGAACAAGAAACAGCAGGTTCGAAACAGAGTTTGCTGACGTAAGCGCCCCTCCGCGAGTCGCGCGCGCTGGTGCACGATTCCCGTCTTGTCGCAAACAACCTCCCCGGAGCTCCCGCGGTTGCATACATTTTCTGGCTTTTGGCAGTCGCAAATCCTACTGTGACTCCCGAGCACTTCTCTTCCGATACTTCTGCGATTCTGGCCCTTGCAAACTGCGCAGCTCGCGGAGCGACTTAGCGAGCCTGACGTTCTTGACGACGCGCGGTCTGTTCCAAGATGACTGTCAAAGCACTGGAGTTCTACTCGGGCATAGGTGCGTCGCCGGAAACAACGGGAACGACAGCGAGCACTCAGCCGATATCGCTCAGGTGGCCTCCATCGCGCCCTCGCGCAGAGCAACGTCCACGGGTCGGTCGTGCGCGCGTTCGACTGGGACCAGTCTGCGTGTCGCGTGTACACGGCGAACTACGGGCAGAGGGTTGTGCAAAAGGTCGCTTGTTGTCCCCGCCGCCTCCCGAAACGCGTCGGATGACCTCCCGTTCGCGTATCTAGGTCGACATCTCCTCTCTAACGGCGGCGGAGCTCGCGCAGTCGGACGCGGACTTGTGGCTCCTGTCGCCCTCGTGCCAGCCGTACACGGTGCTGAACCCGCTCGCGAAGGGGGCGGAGGATCCTCGCGCCAAGTCCTTCATCCGGCTCGTGGAGGAAATAATACCTGAACTCGTGCCGATGGGCAAGCAACCGCGGTACATGCTCGTGGAGAATGTGGCCGGTTTCGAGGTCCGTGAATTTATACTGCTACCATCCTTTCTTTTCTCGCTGTGTTACGCTGGGTCTACGAAGCATTTTCGGACGAGCACATGTGTGGACACAGAGGATTTTCGCGACTGGTCTACGCTAGGTTCGGGCCAGAACGGCGTCAACGAACTCATCTCTGTCAACTTGGTCCGAACCCACCTGCTGTCGCTGAGAGCTGTACGCTCCCCACCAATTTTGTCATACAAGTAGCAGAAATCCCCCTGCGTCTCAGGCAGTTCTGAGGTTCGTTATGAGGTTACGGGGTTCGTCTCAGATGCACGGTGCTGATACACATGACGAGTCTGTCATTACATCGCACTTCCGCACGCATGGTTGATAATGGCACCCGTGGTGGACTATAATTCTTCATTGTCCAGGTGATCCAGCTCGAGGACACCGCCGGCATCCTCGAGGTAATCTGTTCACCGAGACGATCGTTTTGATCCTCGTCTCCGTGCCTGCTGGATTCATCCGACCCCGGTCGACACGTCCGCGACCGCACGGATGCGCGTGCTTCTTGCAATGGTCGTCGATACAGAGCATCCGGTACTCATCGGAAGGCTGGCAGTCCGCACCGACCGCATGGATCCTCAAGGATTTCTCAGACCCTCGGCTTCATGGTCATGGTTGGTTACTGACGTCGCCTCGCAGAGTTCCAGCACCCGAGTTCGCGTCCTAGCCACCCTACGCGCGCTCCGGTACACAACGGTCGAGCTCCTCCTCACGCCACTGCAATTCGGCATACCGAACTCGCGCCTCCGGTACTACCTCCTCGCCAAAGCGAGCCCGCTCGCGTTCGCCGGGACGGGTGGGCAGGAAGACCGGATATGGCGACACATCCCGGGTCATGGGACGGACTGGATCGATCCGCGCACCCAAGGCCGGGCTGGCGAAGAGTCGGTCGAGGGCGAGGTCGCGGAGCTCCGGGACTTCCTCGACGAAGATGCGGGCGTCGATCCCCATCCGCATGCCATCCCCGAGCGGGTGCTCGAGAAGTGGGGGCGGTTGTTTGATATCGTCCTTCCGTCGGCTAGGCGGACCTGCTGCTTCACGCGAGGTGAGTGCGACTTGCTCCCGGCGACGAGAGGCAGAAGTCCCCTCAGAATACGATGGGTGGACGTAGATATGGTGCTCAGTCGCAGTCTCCGAGCCTTGATAAAAAGGCGAGGCGCAGCGCAGGCAACAGGTTCACAGTTACGCACAACGTCATCTATCAGACTGCGCTGTCGATCCCCCTGTGCCCAGGTCTCTGGTCTATGTGGGAGGGTTTCTTTGCTCAATTCTGCGCTGCGTGAGGCGCAGCGACGCTAGGGCTGCCTGCCTGTGTGGAACTTCCGCGTGCTGGCTAGCATTCTGACGCACACCGATTACCAGGTTACACGAATCTCGTGGAGCGAGCGGGTTCTGTACTGCAGATGAATGAAGAGCTCGATGTAAGTAGTCACGTCCTTCCCGGATTGCATCTACTGGTCCGCTAACGGCACTTCAGACTACACGGACGTTTGATGCTTTTTTGGAAGCTCAGCGCGCCGGGGATGACGAGGCGGTCCGGCTGCTGCGACCGCTCAGGCTCCGCTATTTCACGCCCACAGAGCTCTTGCGTCTGTTCGCGTTCCTCCCGCACCCGGCCGACACGCCGTCGGACATGTTCACTTGGCCGGCGGACATCTCGAGCAAGACGAAGTATAAGCTGATCGGGAATAGCGTCAATGTACGAGTAGTTACGGAACTAATCAACTATCTTTTCGAGTGACGAGTTCGGTTCGTGCACCGCGGCGCAAACAAGTTCCAGCCTGTTCGAGCGCGGAGCATGGGGTGGGGGACACGCACGTTTACTCAGCGGGGGCGCTTACATAAGCGGACCGGGAGTGCCCGAGGGATGTAAAACGGGAGGAGGGCCGGGTCAGCCTGTCCTGCAACCACCACCTCCTCGTCGCCCTTGCTGATCGCCCACCGCGCTCTCCTCCACCATTTCGCCCTACTCCTCCGCCACGCTCGACATCTTCTGTGCAAGCAGGGGATTCATGCTTCGACCTCCAATCATTATACCGACGCACAAAAGACAGCTTCATCCTCAACTAATCAGTACTGTGCGTGTCTTGCCTGCGTTTTTTTGCGACTTTTCCACGTCTCTGACACCAGGTTTGCAGCGCTAAGACACATCCAACATGGCTTCTGCTGGTGTTGTTAACATTCGCCGCGATGTCGACGACAAGTTCTACCGTTACCGGTGAGTTCGCATCCATCCCCTCGCCCTATCCTCTTACCAATCTGGCGTGCAGCATGCCTGTCTTGACCACCAAGATTGAGGGTAAGGGCAATGGTATCAAGACTGTCCTCCCGAACATGTCCGACGTGGCACGCGCTCTCTCTCGTCCTCCCACGTACCCCACCAAGTTCTTCGGCTGCGAGCTTGGCGCGCAGACTTCCTTCGACGAGAAGAACGACCGGTACATCGTCAACGGTGCCCACGATGCGACCAAGCTGCGCGAGCTGCTCGACGGGTTCATCGAGAAGTTCGTCCTCTGCAAGGCGTGCAAGAACCCGGAGACGGACCTCATCATCACCAAGACGGACGACATCATCCGTGACTGCAAGGCGTGCGGCGAGCGCACCGGCGTCGACATGCGTCACAAGCTCACGACCTTCATCGTCAAGAACCCGCCGAAGAACCCGAAGAAGAAGAGCAAGTCGCGGCAGGCCACCGCTGAGAACGGCTCTCCCAACGGGGACGCCGGCACTCCCGAGGCGGAGGGCGACGATGGTGGTGAGAGTGACGATGAGCTCACCAAGCGCATCAAGGCCGAGGCCGCTGAGCTCAACGCCGAGTCTAAGCTGGCGAAGGAGGACTGGTCCGCGGACACCTCTCCTGAGGCCGTCAAGGCCCGCCTGAAGGCTGTTGAGGCGCAGATGGCCAGCGTTGCGCTCGCCGCCGGCGGTGACGACGATAGTGATGAGGGCGCGGACAGCCCCTTCGGGCAGCTCGGGAGCTGGATCGAGGAGAACCGCGATGCGGGTGCGGTCGAGATATACAAGAAGGCGGACGAGCTCGGCATCGCGAAGAAGCACAGCACCATGACTGTCATTGCGCAGACCCTGTTCACCGAGGACGTCGTTGCCGAAATTCCGAAGTATGCGCCTCTCTTCGCCAAGGTGCGTCGCTTGTGATCCTCCATTGCTGTGTTCCGTCATCGCTGACCTGTTCGCCAGATGGTGACGTCGGAGAAGCATCAGAAGTCGCTTCTAGGCGGCATCGAGCGTCTCGTCGGTGTCCAGCACCCGGAGCTGATCCCCGCCGTGCCGAAGATCCTTATGGCGTTCTACCAGGCGGACATCCTCGAGGAGGAGGTGGTGAAGCAGTGGGGCACGCACGTTAGCAAGAAGTTCGTTGACCGCGATACCAGCAAGAAGGTCCGCAAGGCTAGCGAGCCCTTCCTCAAGGTATGTGTATCATGCGTCGCCGTCGTTTCCGGCAGGTGCTGACTGTCGTTGTAGTGGCTCGACGAAGCGGATGATAGCGACGAGGAGGACGAGTAGATTGGTGGGCTGTGTAGCTTGATTGTTGTTCTTAGTCTTGACATCCTATTGTACACTATGATGATCGCTCTCTCTGTTGTATGTATCTTGCGATCTCTTCGTTAGTGTGCTCATGCGTTTTGTCGAGCAGCCTTTGACCTTGCAGTGCGATGTAAAAGTCGTTCTGGGAGCTCAGGCTGGGTGTGAACGGTTCGATGCTAATTGAGATCTGATGAGTACTTGTTGTATGTAGGCGGGTCGGAGACCTGTTGGACGGTCTTGAAATGACAAGTACCTCTGCAGTACTCCGCTAGGCAGACGCAATGGACTGCAGTATCAGACTCCATCGATCTATTGCA
Source organism: Polyporus arcularius HHB13444 (assembly GCA_004369055.1). Lineage (NCBI taxonomy): Eukaryota > Fungi > Basidiomycota > Agaricomycetes > Polyporales > Polyporaceae > Polyporus > Polyporus arcularius. The sequence goes on along the minus strand of ML211018.1, from coordinate 58,290 downwards.
CACGCGAGACAAACCGCCATACAAATACAATCCAAGCAGAGATCAGAGCATGATATTTACACACTGCGACGGGAGATCGTCAGCACAGAGACAGTCGAGCGACGCGGCGAAGAAGGCACATACTTGTCATCTGGTAGTCCATGCGACGAGTGTGTGAGATATGCTGTTCGTTGTTGTAAAGATGCTCGTGGCGACGACGTACCGTGGAAGTCCCATCGAGTCTGCGACCGGGCGATGTGAGCGGACGTGCGCGGGCACCGGAGGTAAGCTACGGACGGACGCACCTTCTTCGGATTCTCGGGGGCGTGAGACACGTAGCGGTCGTTGTCTGGTGGGCTGGAGCAAATATACTGTGTGTTCAGTGCCATGCGTAGAGACGTCGATCACGGCGATTGGGCTGCTCACCGCTCCTTCTTCTGCTCGTACGATGAGTGTCAGTACTCCGAGCGCCCGCGTACTCGGGGGTAAGGAATGGCGGGACGGACCTTGCAGGACGCAAGCATACTTTGTATGGTCACGCAGACGGAGACGACGCTGAGCACTGGGGACCATTCGCTCCCCAGGATGGAGGCGCATATCTGCAGAACGTGGGCGTCAGCGGGGTGCGGTACCCGAGTAGCCGAGCGCGTAGATCTAACGTACATGGCCATTCGAGTAGACATGCTGCAGCGCAAATGGTACGTATTATTTAGTGGGAGAAAGGAGATGGGAGGTCTGCGACGTACGGGGTGCACCGGGGCTTGGTAGGTGTCATCTACGACGAACTGGACGGCGGGCGCGGAGATAGGGTATTGGCCATCGAAACGGAACTTGAGCGCGAACTTCTCGCCCTGTGTTCCCACAAAGTCTGAGCGGTGTGGAGATGCGGCAGGAGGGATGGGATCGCGCGGGTGTGGCCACTCACCTCGTAGACAGTGTTCCCGAGGACTTCCACCGAGAGATACCACGTTGCGAAGTCCTCCGCACTCAATAGCGTAATACCTACAGATGGTGTGATGAGGCAGCGTTCCTTCCGACACGGGGGTCCGGAGCCACTGCTCACCGACTGGAGTTCCGTCCCTCTTGATATCCGCCAGCTCCTTCTGCAGGCGACGCGTCGAGACCGCCATGTTGTTTCCAGTAATGCACGCAGGCGACGAGCAAGACAACAGTCCGTTCTGATCTCGGTGGGGGGCGCGCCTCGGGAGAGAAGGAGGAGAACAAGGATGCTGCAGGAACCGCGAGTGGCGGACGACTTCAAGACATTGAAGCTGCTGGCGCTCGTCGGTACTCCGGCCCGCAGCCTCGGCACTTTCCGCCAGCCGTAGCAACCCACTGCGGTTTGAGGCTGCAACCTTCTCTTGCCCGCCATCTACTTACTTGCTCGAGTAAGTACAGTCCCTCTGTCCGGCATAAGGATACTGACATGGACCCCCCTAATGATTATCATGCCATGCTGACCTACATCTCAGGTACTTATGGCAACCTTGGACCCAGTGCCAATGGTGTCTCTTTGTTCACCGGTGCTCAGCCTCCCTGTAGAGGTCTGGCATCGTATCTTGGAATACGTCCCGGAGCCAGAGAACAAAGATGTCTGGCTCAGTTCAATGGCGGACACTGCCATGCTGCTTCCTATGTCACAAACTTGTCGCCGGTTCCGCGACCTCACGATCTCTCACCCCGCTCTGTGGCAATCTGTGAAGATAGGTGCGGGGCCGAAAGAGCGTATTCTCGCGCGGGACGCTGCTACTCGGAAGTCCTCGCTGTCCCTGAGCGCAGACATCTCGCTGTCTTCGGAGCGCGAGACGGATGTGGCTTGGACGGACATGGAAACCCTCTGGCCTGAGGTCGCGGCGCGAGCCCGCGAGCTTCATCTTTTGCTCACATACAAGCAGCGTGTTGATCCTCTCTGGGATCCTCTGTTTGACCGTCCCTACCCGCGTCTAGAATATTTCTCTTTCTGTGACGCCACAGCAGAAAAGATCCCCATTCCTTTCCCACCATTCGCCCAAGGTCTGACGTCGCATCTTCGTCGCCTCAGCTTGCGATCCGTTTCGGTCCTCCCATGGTGCGAATTTCCAAGTCTCACCCACCTTGCTCTCGGAGACGTCACTGCTATCCACGCTGATATCATCGAGCTTCTGGGCCGCTGCCCACAACTTGAAAGCCTCATTATTCGTAACATCCGGCGAAGATCTGGGCCTAATGAGGCATGGGATAAGTACCAGGATATTTCCAAGTCCCTGCCCCGTCTCCGTCGCGTCGTGTTGCAGGACCTACGAGATACCTTCCTACCCTTCTACCTCTACAAGATTCCGAAGCACCCCCATGGCTACTCCCTGCAGGTCGTGGGCGTCACCGCATTCACAAAGTACTACGACGCCGGTGCGATCCTCTGCGACCACTCCGTAGGGCCTGTCAAGACCATCCACATTAGCTTGGAGCCGTCGCGGTGGAACTCTACGGAGCCGACCGACTTCTACGCCCCGAGCGTCGCGTTCCTCGGTCAGCAGAGCGTGGTTCGAGTCGGGACCGTGACTCGACTTGAGGCTGAGCGTTGCGTGGACGGTCCGGATTGGCTCAGACACACGCTTCGGGACAAATCCGCCTTACAGTCCGTCAACGACGTGTGGGTCGTGAACTTCCGGCCCGGCTGGTGGGATGCGTTCGAAGAACCGTTGCGCGACAATATTGCCACCCTTCCCGCCCTCGAAGTCGTCACAATCGTCATGGACCAGTCCAGGGACTGCGGCGAGCCCGATCTTCGGATCCTGCCTGATGGTCGCGACCCCGTATTCGACCCTCCGCGCTTGAAGACCGCTCGTCTCGTGTACGCCTATGACCGCGAAGTGGAGTACCGCAGGGCCGTCGACACCGGGCAGTACGGTGATCTGCTGAAGCCGCGCGAGACGAAGCAGCTCAGCTTGTCGAAGGTGTTGGAGCAGCTGAAGACAGGCGCGTTCGATTACCTGGACCGCTTGGTCCTGCACGTTACGCCACGCTTCGCGTTCGATGATGCGGAGTTGGCGGAAGTACGGGGATACGTGCCGCAGGTGGACGTCGAACACAGCGATCAGACACCCCGCGTGCCACTGCCGGAGTACGCCAGAGAGCCGGAGGCGTCTGGCCGTTTTGAGTACTGGAACGGGGTGTTCCATTGATCTGTCATTTGGTATATCCAGTTGGAAACATGGTCCTATTGTACAAGATCGTGTCTCTACGTACTACATGGTTACATGACTGTTCGTGATCATAAAGGCTTAGTCCATCCTAGAAATGACGAAGGTCCGGACTCGTCATCCCAATGGGTCGTGGAAGCGCAAGCGCAAGGGAGAAAGACTGATGAGCTCCTGCTCGTGTACCAATGCACAGAAGATATAAATGATCCCAGATGAGGACCGGCCTCCAACCAGGAACTTGCCATGATTGATAATCTGGAATCTGTGGGCGAGAATGATAGGAGAAGGCACGATTAATCCGTGCCCGTTCGCACAGCTAGGACTTGCGCGGCTGCTTGGCGACAATCCTCCAGCCCTCCGACTTGCTCAGGTAGTATGTCTTCCGCGTAGAGACGTCCACGCTCAGGTTTCCCATGAGGCCGGCGGCGGCGCCGATGGTGCCAAAGTACGGCGGGATGAAGGGGAGCCGACGTCGCATGTGCTTATGGATGGTCAGAAGGAAGAACCCGAGCACGACGGTGGCGCCGAGCACGCAGGAGAGAGAGTGGACGGCGGCGGCGCTGCAAAAAACGACGACGGGCTCAGTTCCTCTGACGTGATGATCAGGAGAAAGATTGAGCACTAACTCGAGCATAACACGCGTGACCTCGGCGCTGAGTTGCACAGGAACGGACGCTGCGTTCTGCTCTGGGGAAAAGTAGATGCCTCTGGCCAGTACACGAAGGTACGTGTTCTTAAAAAAACATGTAAACACGAGCTTCTGTATCATGAGGCGATGACGAGCGGCTCACATAGACATCGGTAGTCGTCTTTGTGAAGGCGTGATTGGCGAACGACCCCTCAAGCACCGATCCTGCTCCCTGCAGTGCCTGCACGGTGTCAAGCACGGCGCTAGCCAGGTCCTGCTGGATGTTCTGGAGGCGAGCAGTCGCGGCCTGATCCAGGGAGCTTGTGTCAAGAAATAGACCGTTCAAGACCGCATTCGCGCCGGCGATGGGAGACGCAACGTCGGTCTTCGTCACCACAGAGGTCTCGTTCGTAGCCAGATTCACGGACACTTGAACGGAGCTGACGTGGATTTCAGGGATACACATGCTGGCAGTAGCGAGGTGGGCGGGCGAAAATACGCTGTAGAAGAACACCACGGGACGGTGTTGAGGCGCGAGCTGCGAGTACTGGGTGCATTCCTCGACGTCAGGTAAGACACCAATACCTGTGATGGTTGCGAGGGTGGGTCCTTGGATAAGTATTCTCACGAGAATATGAAGCGTACCCGAGGATGGACCGGAGTCACTGGCATTCCAGGAAAAGAAGCAGTCTCCGAACCACGCTGTATTCGATAAAAGAGAAGCCGTAGTTTCGGTAGAGTTGACCTCAACCTAGATACACACGGTGGGTCAGCGATGAGCTATTAGGTTATCGGAGGACTTACAGCGTCGGGTTCCACGCAGGATGCTTGGTAGAACACAGCGGAGACATTAGCGGTCGCCGTCCCCGTACCGTTGATTCCTGGAGGAAGCTTCGGGGAAGCATCAGTGTAAGAAGGACGGTAACTCAGAATGACCCCGCACTTACCGTGAACTCCTCCACCGTGTAACCGTCATCACTTATGAACGGAAGGGCTCCAACCTTGAGGATGGTCTTGATCGTTGCCAAGTTCGCTGCGAGCACAAACGCTGCAGACATCCCATCAGTTTTACTTAAAAGTGCAGCGTAGACAGGCAGAGCTGTTTACGCTTGAGATCGCTGAAGCTGTCGGACACGTTCTGGGACAGCTGGCTGATCGCAGTGGAGTTTTCTTCTGCGATCCTTACGATAAGTCCGAATCCACTACATACGAAGTACTCGGAACCATACCTGAATAATTGATGATCATCGTATCTGTGCTTAGCAGTGCGCCAAAGAGTGGTTGGAGGGGGATCGTAAGGAGAGAAATAAGAACTGCAAGAGTGACCATGAACTCCCGACGTCTGAGCGAGTTTAGAAAGACAACAATTCTGAAGAAAGATACGCATCAGTTCACCATCCGAGTTATGCAGAACACCTAGAAGTCACACCTGCTTTCGCGGACATAGTCCTCGAAGATCGTCTTCTCAGCCTTGTCGCCGTTCCCCGTCCTGAGATTGAGCAAGGGCTGATTGACGGTTAGGGAGTCGGGCCTTAAATCTCACTGTCCCATGGATGCATACCTGCAGCCAAAGAATATCGCCCACTATGGCCGCCCAGGCCAGCGAGAGAAGCTGCGCACAGCCGTATTGCAAGGAGAGCTGGCACCGTTAGGCATCGGTGTTAGCACCTGGTCGGTACAGCTCAGATAGTAGCATGTCTCTCACCCGCAGCAGGCTTTTCCCTCCTATCGTGGTGGCAAACCAGGGTGATAGAGCCCATCCTACGTATGAGTGATAAGTATAACTCGTGTGTCGGGGGGCCCGGGTAACTGTTACGGAGGTGCCGCGGAGTCGTACCTCGGGAGCCGTTGTTGTGCAGCGTCGTCTCCAGTGACGCTACAACTCCGATCATTAACAACAAGAGGAAGCACCAAGATTTGGTGCGCAATGGTACTGGAAGAGTTGAGTTAAGGGGTCGACCTTGTGTAAAGTTATAGATCGCGTGAGTGTACGTTCAATCAAGGCATAGCTCACGTATTGACGACTGCTTTGTGGCGAAAGAATTGTTGCGGGAAACAGACTTTGCTTCCAACGAATGCATTGCGAGTGGAGAAAGCCGGAGCGATTGCCCGTCGGAAACCGGTGCCTTCGACCTGGCTTCGATCGACCGATATCCGGCGATCCTCGTTGTCGTGTAGCAAGATAAAGTCGTTAAGAGATCCGAGGTCGTTAAGGAGTGAATATAGACAAGCAATCAAGTGGGGAATAAATTGATTGGGAGCGGAAAGGGGGATAATAGAAGGAGGACGAAGAGAGGGCACCGGGAAGGGGGTGAAAAACCCCATGCGTCGCAAATTAGAGGTACTTATATAGGTCGCTGAGGGAGGACTCAGAGGCATGCGTGTCAATTCGGCAGATCGGTATGATGCCCCGCGGTTTCTGACTAGATTCGCCACCCAGTCCGGTCGCAAGCCTTCTGATCGCGCCTTCCAAACCGGGACAAGGATGGACGCGCGAGCATGCTCAGATTCCTTCCCATCCGCCAGCTCGAGTCGAGAGCTATAATCTGCTAGCAGGGAGGAAGGACAGAGATGGATGAAGGGAAGAATGTGTATAGTGTAAGTATACTGCCAAGACCGCAGGGTCCGAGCCGCCGAATGCTAACCTAGTAGATGTGGCTGTGTTTGTACGTTCATGAGGCCTGAGGCCGAGGCGCAATAGCCAAACTGAAAAAAGATATCAACACTCAGTGCTTCGTACACCATGGTCGGTGCGTACCGGTGTCCAAACCTCTCTTCGGGGAGAGCGGATCCCCCTTACTCAAAAGAGCGCAAGTGCGGCACAAGGAAGCACAAGGAGCAGACTTCACGATTGGAGGCGGATTTCGACTCTCGTGCCGTCAAAGGACATGCAATGCAACGCTCGAGTGGTCCAAGGTTCAAGCAACAGATAGCAAGGCGTTGCAATTGGGTCATGGCAATGGGAGGTACATACCTGGGCATGGCAGAAGCACGCCGGCCAGACTTTGGAATCCGAGAGAGTAACCAAGCCTGAAGGGCACTTGTCGCCAAGTTTACTGCGAACTTGATGCGAGCGGCGGCCTCGTGGTACTTAGTTGCATACCGCAGACCACATGAACACATTGATGCCGTCGAGGACGATTCTCTTCACAGTTTGATTCCAGAAAGTCACGGTCCAACAATACATTGTGGGGAGCTGGAAGTTTCTGCGATCTCAAAGCGTTACAAAGTAATGCCAGTGGTTCTGTAGGCCGTTAATATGCCCAGACGTGTGTAGTTTGCCCTTGTGAGAGGAGGAGGTGGGTGGTGGTACCGTCGAAGAGCCACGGCCCAACTGAGCGCTCAGCAGCGTTGTGATCACGTGTCCGAGACGCGTGAGCCGTGGTGCCAGGTCTGAGGTGCGCGACTGCAGCCTTGTTTTCTCCCGCCACCCGCTCCTGCTTCATGCCCCGTTGTCCCTAGAGTGCTACGGACACGCTTTCGACCACTCGACGACGGCTAGGCAAGATGTCTACAGATCTTTCTGCGCTCCTGAATGCGTCCAAGGCGCTCACTTCTCACCTCTCGCGCCCCGACCTTCCGTCCGTGAATCTCTCGCTTGACCAGATTGAAGCGCAGTCCCGGAGACTCGTGTCGAGACAGCCTGGAACATCCGCAGACACAAGCCGCGCGTGAGTCACTTGCTACATGGCCTACGCAACACTGCTGAGAAGGATGTCCTCAGAAACTATCTGCTTGCACAGGCACATGTTGACGCGCCTGCACTCGCAAGCTCTATCGCGCATCTCAATACACAGACCACCTTCTCGCCGCTACAAGCACTTCAGGACACCGACGTTGCGGGCTACCTTCGTCATGCCCATGAACAGAACCTCATATCCACCATCGAAGAAGGCCGGCGAGAGACGCAGGAGGAGTTCTACCGTGTGTTGGAGGACCGTGGCCGGAGGGACTGGGAAGCACGCAAGAAGCGGGTGTTTGAGCAGCTGGGCGCACGCGTCGGAGGAGAGAACAGGGCGGTCACGGACCTCAAGAAGAGTACGCATGGGAAGAATCTCTTGTCTGTGAGTACATTCAGCCTACTGTTGTGGCGTAGAGGAGTTATGCACACACTCACAACCAACGTCAATTACTAGGCAAGCGTCGGCCCTAGTCCGAGTCTTCAAATGCAGAGCAAGATGATGGCGTACGACCGTGTGGTCTCGGAGCTCAACACATCGAGACTTCGCGGCACGTCCTTCCCTATCGTCCACGCCCTCGTTCAAGCCTCCCTGTCTGCAAACCCAGATGTCAGTGTTGCTATCACGATGATGCTTCGTGGGCTCACACTGCCCGCTCGTAAACAGCCCCGTTCAGCCCAGATCACACACAACTTCCATGTCCTGGCCAAAATCACCGGTGAACCACCTTCTCTACCTCCAATAGCGCATGCCGGGGCACATATTCTCAACGCACCCCTCATTGAGCGTAAGTTCGCCCGAGCGTATCTCGGTGACCCAGAGTCGAGAGATGCGGTCGAGCTGCGGAGGCAGATCGCGAAGGGCGCGCGCGAATCGTTGGAAGAACAGTATTGGGATGTCGTCGATCGGACATTGCAAGCACGTCCGACGGAGGCGCGTCTTGGTGGCGACCCTAGTGTGTCGAACAAGATCCGGGCCTATGTGCTAGTGAGGCATTACCGGAGTGGCGAGTGGGAGGACAGAATTGAGCTTGTGGCGGGCCAACCACTGTGGGCAAAACTGTTCTACCTGATCCGGACTGGGCACGCGCATGAGGCATTGGAGGAGGCGATGCGGTATCAGCAGGCTATTGAGCACCGTGAATCGAGTTTCCTCAGCCACCTGCGGGCTTGGGTCGAGTCGCCAGACAGGAGGTTCGTGACATATTCATTATCCTCGAATCCCTAGCTGACGTTGACTATTGCGCAGGCTACCGAAACCTCACCGGGACCAGTTGCACGCCGCGTACAACGCGCACATGCTGCATTCCTCGACCGCAGATCCGTTCAAGCTTGCACTTTACAAACTCATGGGCAAGATCGACCCCACGCGGAGGAGTGTCGCACAGGTCACAGTCACGACCGAGGACTGGCTGTGGTTCCAGCTATCAATGGTAAGCATCCTTGCCTGCAGTGACATCAGACCCCAGTTGAGCGTCCCCACAGGTCGACGAGGAGGAGCTCGGTGGTTTGAGAGGACTGGCGGAGGTGCTACTCAATTATGGTGAACGGCACTTTGATGGCGTGCCTGGGCAGAAGGGGGCCAAGAGGGGCGTCTGGGCCGGCGTGCTCCTCATGTGCGGGCAGTTCGAGCGGGTAAGCGTGTGCGTTCTCTAGGTTCGATCTTCTTATGAAACCCTCAACAGGCAGTGGCGGCACTCTGGGACCACCACGAGACGGAGGTGGAGGCCGTGCACCTCGCAATCGCACTTGCGTACCATGGTCTCCTGCGTGTCCCCTCGCGAGCCGAGACGTCTGACGTCACGCCATGTAAGTCGTTTCCCGGCCCACGATATAACCAGGCAATATGACTGACTTTTCTCCTCAGTGACGCTTTCTCCTGTGTCGCCCCCTGCTCTCAGCCTCTCGACGCTTATCTGGCGCTACGTCCGCCAGTTCGTCCGGATGGATGCTCGTGAAGCACTGCAGTATGTATACTGTGTGTGTCTCAGCGCAGACCAGCCAGGCGGCGTCGGGAAGGAGCAGGTCGAGAACGCTTGGGAACTCGTTCGCCGCATCATCGTCCTCGCCAACCCCGGTGCGGCATGGGAAGAGCTCGTCGGTGGCTTCCGTCCAGACGGAACACGATTCGTGCGTAGCATCTCTCAATTCTGCTTTGGTACCGCCGCTCACCACATTATCCCCACCCTCAGAGCGGAGTGATTGAGCAGAGCGCGTCCCTCCTCAAGCTCGAGAACGCCCATGAGTATAACGAGCATATCCTCATTCGCGCCGCGAAGTCGTCCGAAGAAGCCGACCGCATCCCCGAGGCGATCAAGCTGTACAACCTCGCCGGGGACTACGCGACAGTCATCGGGGTGCTCGCGCACGCGCTGGGCAACACGATCGCCCAGCCCAGCGTCGACGAGAAGGCGCGCACGATCGAGCGCACCGCGGCGGACATCCTCCGGCACTACGAGCGCACGAATCGGGCGGTGGGCAAAGAGCGCGATGCGGTCATCAGGCTGCTCCGTGTGCGCGAGGCGATGGACGCGAAGGATGCGGGGAGGATCGAGGCTGCTCTGGAGGTGCGTGTTCTTGCGAGTGTTGTGCGAGACTTGAACGGGTCGCTGAGTGCATGCGTTGGAATTGGCGTCTGGGTATTGCAGCTTATGGAGTCGACGGACCTCATCCCGATGGACGGAGACGTGGCGAAGATCACGAAGCGGGCGGAGGAGTTCCGCGAGCTCCCGGACGCGTTGCAGCGCAACCTGCAGACGTTCCTTACGCTTACGATGGACATCCTCGCCGCTGTGCACCAGAAGGTGAAGGCGTCGTCCTTGCCCGACTCGGCGCGGCAGATGGTACGTTCCACCCCCTCACCCTTGCGTGCGCCTGTTTGGATGCTGATGATCACCTCGCAGACTCTCGCGTCGCTGCGCAAAAAATCGAGGTCACTTATCATCTTCGCGGGCAACCTCAAGTACAGGATGTCGCCCGATGTGTATTCGTATCTCGCACGGCTCGATGTGGAGATTGCTTTGTAATTGCTACGACTACGATGCTTTGTACCATGATATTCATGAGTTTGTTACCGTTTCTTGGCACCGACCTTTCTGAGCGCCGCAGCGCCATGTTCCGTATACTTACGTGGAAGCAGACGACGGTACGCACCGAACCAGCATCGCACTGCACGTACACTGAGGATGGATGAGACACTTACCGTCCATGGTCATCCGGACATTACACAGAGACGTCGCTTTGGGTAGATGGCGAATGAATTCGACGCATCCACGGAGAGTGTAAGCATGGATGGTCGTCTCCATTCGAGAAACAGGCACCTACAGGAGGTTGGAGCACGCTTTGCCACATCAGGCCCAATCACCGCTGCGCCGGCAGCATCTCCTCATCCTCGTCCTCTTCGACGCCTTCTTCCTCCTGCTGAGCGCCGTCACTGTTCACTTGGGCGCTACCGTGCTGGGCGGACTCGTTCCTGCGAGCCTGTACGAGGAATTCAGCAGCTGTAGGGTCGGGAAGCGATAGGGAGAGGACGTACATGGTAGACTGCCGTCCAGTACCCGCTCCAGTACATCGCGGTCATCGCGCGCGAGAAGGCCTCGTCCTGGCTGGCCATCGCCATTTCGCTGCCCGTCCCTGGACCGGACATCCCGTCCATGGTCGGGACGGTCAAGAGAGAGCCAGCAGCCGCTGCGAGTGAGGGATCGTGCGACGAAACGAAGGTATCGAAGTTGAGTGGGGCGGAGTCTGCCCCGAATCCTGCGTCAGCAGCAGCTTCGTGGGTGCTGGTGCCGTTTGTGACGGTCTCAGCGGAACCAGAGGGCGCGGTGGCGTTTTGTTTCGACTTGGAAGTCGTGGCGGGGGGGACATTGTACCAACTGCTTGAAACACGGGATGAGCATACGCGGTGAGCTGAGTAGGAATGGAGACCAGACACATACAGCGGCGACTTCTTCACCATCTCGTTCTTCCAACTTTTGCCTGGGCCATGGTAGGCCTGTAGCAGCCAGGTGAAGTCAGGACTCGGCTGGCAGTCTGACAGAGCGGGACACGTACCTCGTACTCCGCCGCTGCACTGTTCCACGCATCGATGAGGGCGGAATCGTCCCAGATCTCGTCATGCGAGAGTTCCCTGCTCTCCTCCTCCTCTTCATAGTACTCCTCCTCTGCGCCTGCGGCCTCCACGTCCACGCCTGTCCCAATGGTCGTCGAGGATGCTGGCGCTGGCACGTCGTCGTAATTCATGGGAGGTGCTTGGTTCCCCGGGTCGTCCCAGTGTTGTTGCGGTCTTGAGCCACCCTGTCTCTGGTTCGGGCCCGTCTTCCTCTTCTTTGCTGGAGGCTGGGCTTCAGCAGGATTCGTCTGCGATTTGGTCGGTGAGGTGGTTGGCTGAGGAGTCGCTATATCGTCGTAGGACACTATTTGCCGCATCATTTGAAGTGTGGTCTCAGAAGAAGGAACTTGACGCGGGTAGCAGGCAAGAAGCCCGCGAGCGCCGGTTGTAACCTCAGCTGTGCGCTGTCACTGTGCCACTGTGGCGATCCCCAAACCCGGACTGTCGACTTACCGCAGTCCATCAGGACGACTGCAGCTGGTTTGAACGGACTCATCATCTCGTAGATTCTCGCACAAAGTTTCTCCGAGCAATGGATGCAAGTTCGAAGGCGGATACGCCGCATATCGAGGACATCACGAGGGCCGCTCTTTCCCAACTACAGCGGGAAGCACCCACTATGTCGTGCGTTCAAATTTTGATGCTTAGCTGTCCGTAGAGATGTGTGCTCATCGAGGTGTTGACAGAACTTTTGCGGTATGCTCTTTGGAGCTATCTCATTGTTCCCAATGCCTGACTCGTATCATCCCCAGATTGAGAGGTGCCTCGAGATGCTGCTGAAAACTGTCTCGGATCTCCGTGAGACAGCTAATGCACGCGTACCACTCTGCGCACTGCCTGTCGAGATTCTGAACTATATTATGGAGGCCATCCCGGAGACTCTGGACAAGCAGCCCATCGGTTTCCAGCCTTTCTGGCATAGTGCGGCCAGGAACAGCACCATGCTGGTTCCTGTAACGAGCACTTGCCGACACCTGCGGACGGTAGCCTTGTCCAATCCTCTCTTATGGTCGACTGTGGATACACGAAGAAATTTTGCCTTTATCGCACAAGCACGGATATCCGACAGTGTCCCACTGGCGGTCCTGGTGACGCCGTCCAAGGAGTTCACGGACATCCTTGACGGATTTTACCCCTCACATGCCCATCAGGTTCGGGAGCTTCACCTCACGGATATAGGACACAGGCATATCAATTACGTGCAATCTCTCTCAAAGTTCAGTAGTCCAGGGTTGATGTCCTGCAGCTTGTGTGGTAGAACGGGTGACCTATTCAAATGGTCGACACACTCCTTTCTTCTACCGACCACTGCGACCGCTGCGCTTCGAGATCTCTATATCAGAGGCGTTCCTCTGCTCCCCTCCTCACCCCTTCCTCACTTGACCCATCTTGCCCTTTGCGATATCCATATGCAGGGCCTGCACCCCGCTATCGCGAATCTCTTGTCCCTCTGCCCGAGTCTTGAATCCTTGGTCCTCAGTAAGCTCGCCGATGGAGCTGTTCCGGACCCGCAACCTCTCCATATGGAGAAACTCCGTCGCCTCACCATACATAATCTGCCGCAGGCCGCTCTACAATATTATCTCGCATTGCTCCCTTTCACTCCGTCACAGTCAGCTACTCAAATTCTCTACACTCGGGATGCTGCTGTTGGGTCTGATATCGCCCGCTGGATGTCTCATAGAGCCTTTCAAGCAGACACCAGGCTCGCATTCACGCGCCAAGTATATAACCGCTCATGGCACGAAGATGCAATAGCCGTGGTCAGCCCGGACCAGGTCGCACATGTGTCTCAGGCCGAGCGACTCACCAGCGGTCAGGACACACAAGGAATATGGGATTGGTACGCCGAGCTGATCACACACTCCACCACTCTCCCTTGCGTTCGCGAGGTGTGGGTGACGAATGTCAGCCGCGTGCGCGATCACAAGTTCGCGATCCTCCACTCCATCGTCGCATCCCTGCCAGCGCTCGAGATGCTCGTCCTCAAAGACAACAGGCACGCCGGCCATACCACGTTTATTTCTCCCGACCTCTCTTTGTGCCCGAGTGCACTCGACCCATCGTTCAAGGCCCACCAACTCAAGAGCCTGCGTCTCATCTATGGCTTCCCCCCCGAGTCCTCGTCTAGACACACATACGTCGTATACGCCGTGTCGTTCGTGGAAATGCTCGCGCAGCTCAGGACGGGAGCATACGACTACCTGGAGCATCTAGTTTTGCAGGTGGTGCGACAGCTCGTGATCAATGAGTCGGACCTAGCGCAGCTACGGGAGCACTTTTCAACGGTGGAGGTGGAGTATGTCGATGTCCTCCCCGAATTGCCGCTCCCGGCGTACTGTAACGAGCCGAGAGCGGGACCGTACGGGAGTGGATGTTGGGAAGGCTCACTGTGGTAAAATATTCGACAGGAAAGCAGTCCGGCCGAGGAACAGACAAACTATCCTATGATGCGTTGTGCTATGGGAGTGCAAGGGAGCAGCACCCTGTGCCAGCTGAAGTTGCATTGTACGATTCCCTGTTGCGAGAGCCCATGTCCATACCATAGTGATACAACATTGGGCGGTGTATACAAGCGTTCATCCCGGGCCATACGGTTCCTGACCATTTCACCTTCCGTAGACGAGCCACCTCAACTCCTTCCCCACCAGCCGCCGAGCAGACTGCTCAAACCGCCCCGAGCTTGCGAGCTCGGCTCGGGCGTGGCCGACCGCTCGGTCTCCTCAACCTTGGCCCTCGACGCCTGGGTCTTCTTCTCCGCCGCCTGCGGAACAGGCGCAGCAACAGGAGCCGCCTTCGTCCCAGGAACCTTCCCAGCACGTTCCTGCAGACGGTCTATGTCCAGGTTGATGTAGTTCAGCGCGATGTCGAAGAAGAGCGGTTTCTTGTGAGTCTTGCTGCTCTCGGGGTCGAGGGAGCCGCCGTTGTACGCGAACCAGTCGTTCTTAAACGACGTGCTGTCAAGCGTGAGCTCCTCTTCGAGCTTGTCGAGGGCGGCGAGCGTGAGCGGGTAGAACGCGGGCTCGCCATCGTTGATCGAGTCCGTGTCGATCGTCGGTGCGAGCATCGAGCGACACTCACGCAGGTGGATGGACGCGTGTTGCGTGAGCGAGAGCGTCTCGGCGTACTTCTTCAGAGGGACGTAGCACCATGCGAGGTAGTAGCATCGGCGCGCCTTCGTGAACGAGAGGCGGGCGTCGACTGCGGCGGCGAGGTCGGGACTCTCGTCGACGATGGGGAGCGTGCGCATCTGCTCCAGCGACTGCAGGACGGAGTCGAGTAGCTTGACGATCGCGGGGTACAAGCGTGCGTCCACGTGCATCTTCCGCGAGGACGCGTGGGCCTTCTGCGCAGCGTGAAGCTGGTGGAGGAGTGTCGAGGTCAGGAGGAGGTCGCGCTGCACGCGTCGCGAGAGCAGCTGGTAGACAATGTAGGCATGCACGAAGTGGATGTCTCGCGTGCCAGCAGCAGCTGTTGCGCCGCTCAGCTGAAGATGGCTTGAGTGATGAACCGCGACGTATATCCATGAGAGCATACCTTTTGCCCCTCCGCCAATTTCCGTGCGACATCTTCAGCCTCGCTCAGCGCAAGCAGAATAGCATCATAGGACGCAACACCGCGCTTCGACCGAGCTCCCTTGCCCGCCTTCCCCTTCTCCGACTTGCCATGCTCGTCTCCGCCAGGCTTCTCCGCGGCTGACAGACGCTCCTCTGCCTCTTGGACCTTCAACAAGACGTCCACCAACTCCGGGTTGCGCACGGGCACCGGCTCGTCCTCCCACAGCAGTTCCTTCAGCTTACCCTTGCCCTGGCCAACAGCGCCGGTCTCGTCCTTCAATCCTGCAAGGATCGCGTCACAGTCCTGCACAAGCGCGTTCCGGTGCTTGGGGGCGACGTCCGCAACGACGGCATCGACATCGTACGCCTTGTCTCGGCGGAGCTCGTGCGCGCAATGGCGGATCTCCGGGCCAATCTCGTCTGCGAACGCGACCGCAAGGGCTTGTGCGCGACTCGTCGCCGCCGCGTCCGCGAGCGCATCGAGAAGGTTGCGGGCGACGCTGAGCTGCACGAGCGCGTCTTCGAACTCGTACCGCTGGTGGAGGAAGCGGCCGTTCAGGATGAGCGTGTAGGTGTTCACTTGCGTCAGGTCTTCGGCGGACAGGCGCGACTGTGCATAGAGAGCCTGGCAGTGCGAGAGAAGCTGCGTTGCCCAGTGGATAGAACGGCGCATCCGGCGCGTCGCGTGCTTGCGTAGAGACGAGGACTGCTTCGCAGCAGCCTCGGCAGCGCTGCCACTCGATGACTTGGCGGTGGATGAGAGCTTCAGTGACTCTGCTTGCATTTCTTGGGAGTGCGCCCATGCTCGCTCCGCCTCAAATAGGAGTAGTTGGAGACTACGATCATCAGGGATATGCTCAGTAGGATGTTCGCAGATACACGCACTGTCCCTCCTTGACTGTCTCGAGGTTAATGGGAGGCAACTTCTTGAATTCGCGACCTCTTCCATATGTCATCTTGAGCGATGACCGCAGACGATGGGTCCGGTTGTAACAGTGTTTCCTAGGATGCATAAGGACATGCAAGTAGGCTGGGCAATGTACTACGTACCTGTAGCGTTCATAGTCGTTATATCGCAGTCCATACGCGTTCCGCTGCTCGTTTGCGATCAGGAGCGCTGCCCAGAAGTCAATCCTCGCCTTCTACAATCCTGCTACATTGGCATACCCTGGAAGTGCAGTTGCGATTTCCCGGACATGTCTCGAGGAGATGGCGACCAGAACGTCCGAGATCTGGGTAGAATGTGCTAGCACGAGCGCGATGGTAGGAGGCAAGGCGGGGTACGCGGCTATCACACCTTGTATACCGACCTCCACGACCACGAACACGACTACCTCCGTTCGCCTCACGACTTCTGCATAACTCTCTAGGAACGCGCTATGGCGGAAGAATTGCTCGAGCCCACGCTTCAGAACATCCTCGATCAGAAGTCGCTGAAATGGATCTTCTGCGGCACGTCTCTCAGCCACATGCCTGTGTGCGTTCGCTGATGTTGACTTGGATTTTGGTATGCAGGTGGAAAGGGAGGTGTCGGTGAGTCCTGGGAGACACATGTGCGTGGAGGTATGGCTCATGGGGGGACGTACGCCAGGAAAGACCACGACTTCATGTTCACTCGCCATTCAGTTGGCGAGTTGCCGTGAATTCGTGCTGTTGATTGTGAGTACTTGCCCTGCGTTCAGCAACCTGCAGAATATGAACTCTCGCGGAAGTCCACGGATCCTGCACACAACTTGTCAGACGCGTTCGGCCAGAAGTTCTCGAAAGAGGCGACGAAGGTCAATGGGTTCGACAACCTCTTCGCGATGGAGATCGACCCTACAAGTGCCATCCAGGAGATGGTGGAGCAGTGTACGCGACCAGTTACCCTGCTTTCGTCGAACACATGCTCACAGCCCAGCAGCGGACTCGAATGGCATGATGGGCAGCATGATGCAGGATCTCGCATTCGCAATCCCAGGTGTAGACGAAGCCATGAGCTTTGCTGAGATCATGAAGTACGTTTCCCCCTCAATCTGCTCGCCGACAACCCATCCTGAAGCGTCCAAACTCATTAGACACGTAAAGTCCATGGAGTATTCCGTGATCGTCTTCGACACGGCACCAACAGGACACACGCTGCGCTTCCTCTCTTTCCCGACTGTCCTCGAGAAGGCACTTGGCAAGCTCAGCGCACTGAGCGGGCGGATCGGGCCCATGATCAGCCAAATGACCAGCTTGATGGGTGGCCAGGCTGACGCACCCGAGGACATGTTCGCGAAGCTCGAGTCCATGCGTGCTATCATCACCGAGGTGAACACGCAGTTCAAGGATCC
This sequence comes from Polyporus arcularius HHB13444, assembly GCA_004369055.1. Lineage (NCBI taxonomy): Eukaryota > Fungi > Basidiomycota > Agaricomycetes > Polyporales > Polyporaceae > Polyporus > Polyporus arcularius. The sequence continues at coordinate 40,842 of ML211018.1, read as the reverse complement.
GGTATGTTCTTCGTAGCAATGATCTCACCAGTTTTGGTGTCTCATCCTTGTTGTCTATCCCACAGGAGAAGACCACGTTTGTCTGCGTGTGCATCTCCGAGTTTTTGTCGCTGTACGAGACGGAGCGGTTAGTGCAAGAGCTGACCCAGTACGAGATCGACACGCACAACATCGTGGTCAATCAGCTACTGTTCCCGAAGAAGAGTGTGTTCGATGCGATACGCCTCTAGCTGTCGTCTTTTTTGCTGACCACTCTGCATACCAGGCTCGAACTGCGAACACTGTCAGGTACGGCACAAGATGCAGCAGAAGTACCTGAAGGAGGCGCACGAGCTCTACGACGAGTTCTTCCACATTGTGCAGCTCCCTCTCCTCACAGAGGAAGTCCGCGGTCCGGAGAAGCTCAAGGAGTTCAGCAAGATGCTCGTTACGCCCTACGTGCCTCCCGAGTAGACTACATATATGGGTACAGTAATATTATCAACGGACGTTGGATCTCGGATTGTATGCCAGTGCGTCGATGTCATAAGTAGTCTCGACCGAGAAGCTTGTGGAGGTGTTTGATCCGAACCTAGGTTGATGTCTGCAATTATGACCCACTACATCCGGGGTTGGGCCACCCAACGCGAATACAGTCCTGTCTGTCGCTCGAGGTCGCTCCCAGCTTGAAGACATCCGACGGGGCCTTGTACATAGATCCGAGCCTTCCCTCGAATTTGGGTTCAGTACTGCTCACACTCACGATCAAATGTCACTTGGAGAAAACATAGCTGTCAATCTGTCCTCAACGTGGCCTTTTATCTTGCATGGTTCAATTTTACAAGGGGACTGCCCGCACAGTCCCCATAGAAGGCAAGTACATACGTGAGGATAGGATAGTGACGACCAACAGCCTTGCGGGTGCTGCGCTCCGAGGGCCCCCGACCATCATCATCTGTGCAATACTAGTACGGAGCATAGCAGTCATAGCGCATAGAAGCCCAAGCCCTACAGAAGAGGTGTAGTACACGCTCACGGGCGGCCTGCACCAGGGACGTTGCGGCGTTCCCTCCGGGGTCCCCGGTTGGTCTCCTGCGCAGCGGGCGCGACGACCGTGGCGGGGATGGAGTCGAAGTTGAGGGATTGCAGGAGGGTCTGTGGAAACACGCGGTCAGCCTCGACATCACTAAATGGCAGCAGGTCGTAGAAGAGGTGCGTACCTTGGTGTCGGGGTCGATCTCCAGGGGGTTGACGGTGATGTCGAGAGCGGAGACCTCGGGGACGTAGTTGTCCTTGCGCTCGCGCTCCTCCTCCTGGAGCTTGAAGGAGATACCACGGACGGGGCCACGCTGGATACGCTTCATCAAGTGGGTCGTGAAGCCAGCGATCTTGTTACGGAGACGCTTCGAGGGAACGACAGCCTGTTGCAGGACTATGTTAGCTAGACACACACAAACTTGGATTACGCGGATGCACGTACGACTTCATCGATGATACGCTTGTTCGTGTGGAAATCGAGAGTGAGACGGGGGTAGCTGTAGCACTGATATCAGCTTCCAGCTCTTCCTGCGTTCTTGTGTCGCCAGTCCCCCCTGTGAAAGCCCTGGCCCGGGATACTCACTACTTCTCGATGAGGACACGAGAGGCCCTTTTGGTGGTCTTGGTGCGTACGCGTCCCTACAACGAGCAGCTGTCAGTCTCATCGTCCGCCGCAGCGACACAGATCCGGTGCTGACCATGGCGGCTGTTGAGGATGGCGGAGGGCTTGAGCTTGATGTGGACGGCGGCGAGCGACACACAGACAGAATCGGAGAGCCCGAGGCGGCAGGCGCCGGGTGGCTGAGCCAGAACTATACAGCTGCTCCAGCCACCGGCGCGCCCAGGGGAATGTGACACTTAGCGCCAGCTTGGTCTACCCTTCGTCGCCGCCGTCGCTCTCGCCGCCCTCCTCAAGACCCTTCAAGGTGAATGATGCCTCTTGGTGGTACAGACTGCGCTTGACGATGATCCTTCACTGTCGCGCACCGTGAACTTCGCTCGTCTTGACTCGCGCTTTCTGTAGCACGACACTCGGACGAGCGTATTCAATTTACTTACCGCAAATTGTATCTTCTTAGCCTCCCTTGGCCACACTCCCTTGCCACCATGGTCCGCGTCTCTGTCCTTAACGACTGCCTGGTGAGTAGCACGTCTTTCATGGTGGAGAATGTGCTCATCTGGCGTGCAGAACAACATCGTCAACGCCGAGCGTCGCGGCAAGCGCCAGGTTCTTGTGCGCCCTTCCTCGAAGGTCATCGTCAAGTTCCTCAGTGTCATGCAGCGTCATGGTACGTGTCTTCTGCGATCATACCTTCCCCCTTAATTGTTCCCTTCTGCTCTTCAACCATACCGTCTTCCTGAACTCGGAGTGATAACTACGATCGACGAGGTTTCGCCTCCACCCGCCCCTCGTTTTAACGCTCCGAAATATCAATGCTCCTCTCGAAACCATTACAGTACCCTTCTTATCTTCTACGGATTGGTGCTCACTGTAGAGGATACATTTCATTCATTATCAGTCTCTCCCGTTGCCGAACGCTTCGTCTTTCACATGGAGCTAACCATTACCTCGTCTCATAGGTTACATTGGCGAGTTCGAGATCGTCGATGACCACCGCTCGGGCAAGATCGTCATTCAGCTGAACGGTCGCTTGAACAAGACTGGTGTTATCTCGCCGAGATACAACGTCCAGGTCAACCAGATTGAGGCGTGGGTCAACTTGCTCCTCCCCGCTCGTGGCTTCGGTATCATCATCCTTGTACGTCTTGTTGCTCTTCTGTGGCAGACCTGAAGACTGACGAATCTGGGCAGACGACTTCTTCTGGCATCCTCGACCACGAGGAGGCGCGTCGCAAGAACGTCGGTGGCAAGCTCTTGGGCTATGTTTACTAGATGTATCCATGTATCTCTTGTGCTTTGTGTAGGTAGTACCTATCATCAAAATGAGCAGGCCGGCTGGGGCCATCATCATCCGCATGCCCATCTTCTGCCTGGTGCGAAGTTTGCATGTCACGGTGGAATCGGCCATGACTTGTGGTTTTCCTCTGGCACTATTCAGGGTCATTGAACAAGACGCGTGCACACCGCCGAACGTATAAACCTGCCTTTTCTGGGATACTTCCATAGGCGCTACGAAGGCGCAGTTGTACGTTACGGTCAGGTTGCTTTTCTGATTCATTTGTTGTCGAATCCCTTCGACAACAAAAGACAAGACTCTCCATGGACCTCGGATACTCATCTCCTGAGTCCTGTCTCACGTTTTACAGTCCGACCAGGCGTCGGTTGAGGACGTCGAAGCACAAGCCGCTCGACTTAAAGCATGCGGGAGTCGAAGTACAACGAAAGGAAACACCGTCTGCGCTCGCGGCTAGTACCAGTCGCATGCCCTAGTCTACGCCAGTGAGTCAAACTCATGCTTATCTGTACCGGAGATGACCTCTTCTCCGGGTACCTGGAAAAGTCTCGTACATGGCGGGCAGATGCCACATCGTCGCAAGCTGTCATTATATGTTTCTTGCGATGGCTGTCCGCCGTGAGAGTCAAGATTGCGTACGGATATCCTGTTGAGGATGAAGGCTACTCGGCGGAGGACGTCACGAAGCAACTACCATGCCACTGATTTTCCGTGTCGGGCAGCTGTGGCGCTGACTCGGTCACAATAACATGATCGTCATGGTTGCGGCAAGCATACACAGGACTTCGTGCTATTGTAACCGATGCATGTCTGCAGCAGCGTTGTTATGCTGCTTCTTCTTTGCAGAGGCAGGGTCAATTATCCGCCGTAGGTATAAGTACTACGGACGAGAAGCTGCTTCGGCCGTATAACATTCCCCGTACACAGTGGCCGTACCTTCCCACACCGAGGTGAGTTCGTACTATCTCCGCCATGGCCATAAAGTAGCAAAGTAGCTCACCATTACGTAGAAACTGCATGATCAGCCTGTGATCGCGATTGTTGCTCTTCCCCCGCTCGGACGACTCGGCGCTTAGTGATTGCCATCTTAGCCACCAACGACCACGTTGCCTGAAGGGTGTTCGCAGTCGCCCGTTCGAAGATCATTGCCTGCGCATTCCACGTGAGTTCCTCCGATGTTCTACGGAGCGACGAGGTTCCGATACGTGCTGGATCTCTGTACAGCGACCACCTCGTGCCCCTAGCGCTGCCCCTCATTGCGAAAACATTTGCAACATAGACTCCGGGTCCGCCCGCCGAGATCTGTTCCGCAGAGCTCGGAAAAATTGCAAAAGTCAGCGAAGGATGGATCGAGCGCACACCCACGCATGTGACCAGGACCAAAGACGTTCTCCTTTGTCCGGCGTGGAGGTCGACAATGTTCCTGCTGGTCTCCCACGACACTCCCCAACGCAACACTTGTCTGCGGAAAAAAACGGTTGCGGGAGCATGGAGGTGTCCCAGTCAAGCAGTCGACGGTTTCTGGAGAGTACGTCTCTGTTCGAGGGCGCGACCGCTTGGCTGTGCCACTAACGCTCGGCGTATGTATAGAATCGGCACAACCAGCCGAGTCGTCTTCGAGTTCTGCAGTTCAGCGGGGCAGGTCAGGTCGTTCTTCGGGGATGCGCTACGTACGTCGGTCGCATTACATGGTCAGTTTGAGTGCGTGTGCTGTCCCAATTGCGCTGAGAGGCTGATCATCTATCTGTTCATGCAGGAAGGCGACCGAGTGATTGCTTGCGTATGTGACCAACGGCTTGGTTCATGGCGACATGGTGTCGTCGCCAACTTGGAAAGATATCCACCCCGCAACGAGGTAGGTCGACGATTCGTCACCGTCTGTTGTGGACGCTCACTAGGATGCTGCACGCAGGGTCGCGGCCAACTGGCCTACCCGGTCCTCTACCAGTCTGGTGCGCGAACAGTCATGGGTTACTTCAATCCATTTCTGTGCGAAATGTTGTATGATACCCTGCGCAACAGCATTGATCATGATATACCGTAGGAGCTATCGTATTCCTTTAGACGTAATCGGACTACACTGCACTTGTACTATCATACGCCATACCCTACCCGACATATTTCTCTGCTGCATCCATACGTGTGTTTCCTGCATACTTACTCACTTCATATCTACTCTCTATGTCTGGGTTCTGCACTGTTGATCCGGTGCGTACAAACCCTGCTACCCGCTCATCGTCCCGCAGACTGACAACGTGTGCTTCCAGGACCGCGGGGCGGTTCACAAACACCATTGCCATGCACGCGTGTTTGTCTTCGCGCGCGCGGGTCTCTGTCGCGGTCACAAGACACGGGCCAGCCGGTAACGCGTTGCGCGCCTACTCCGTCCTCAAACGCACATACCACAACCACAACCACGACCACCTACCACGAACTCATAGGACAACCACATACTATCATCATCTTCTCACAATTGCCTGGCCGCAGTTGTGTCCCGTATCGTTAACGCTTTGCTCACTTAGGCTTTGGTTGGTAAAGTGGTTTGCGCTCTTCCTTCTTGGTGGTTATGCTCACGCTGCCGCCAGACCTATCATGCCGAGGGCCACGACCAGGAAGACCCGGCCTGCCCCTTCCACGGCCCCCCTAGTCACCCGACGCCGGGCCGCCGACCTGCGCGAAGAGAAGAAGAGCAAGGAGCAGGTGGTGAAAGCGGTCCAGGAGAAGCGAGCGCCGATTAGCGAGGTGACAAAGTTTGTGCCGGTGCGTCTTCCTACGTCACCCGTGGTTTTGAATGTCTACCTTACTGTCGGCCGATCGCGCCTTGCAGCTGGCTCCCGGGAATAAGGTACGGGTCCAGGTGGGCAAGGAGAAGGTCTGGGTAGACGGGGTGGTTGCGAAATTCTTCGGACCCCTCCCCATGAAGCTCGATGATACCCAGGTGTGTATGTACGCCGCGGGCGTACTTTGTCACTGATGTAGTGCCAGACGGACCTGAAGAAGGCGGTGCTCTTACCGGTGCGGTTCCGGCTCCACGAACAAGGGCCGCGGTTCATGCAGCGTTTCCGCCTCTGCGACATCCAGCTCGTGAAGAAGAAGAGAGATGAGAACACGGAGCCGATGTAGCGTTCTGGGGGAGAGAGGAGACGAGCAGGTTATTTTATTTTTATTCCCTCTTGTAGTTTTAGCACTGTACATCGCCATCTCATGATCCGAGCGCATTCTTTCTCTCACAATAACGAGCCGCTCGCAAAGTGACTGGACTGTTCCATTGTGCCTGAGTCTTTGCTGTATCATGCTCCGTCGCAGTGCGGAGGTCTTAGAACGACCCGGAACATACCTAGTCATTGCCGCTCGGTTGGTATCGTTGATTGTCTGAACGACTGTCTTCCGCAACTTTGAACTAGAGGCTGGCTTGCGAGCCTATCTCAAGCAGGAACTTGAACACCCTGCATAGGATGATCTTATTGAAGCAATGCCCGTGCCAGGTGGTAAATAGCAACCACAGGACTGAGACAGATATCCGAGTCATCTCCTATGGCCAAACCTGAGCAGTTCGGACTCCTTCCTCCAGGCTGCTCAATACTTGCTGGTCAGATTCACAAGCCTCGTGCGCCACAATTCTCAACGAAACCACCAAGTCCATCATCGGAGCCATGTCGAACTCGGACTATTTCATGAAAGTACACACCTTGAAAGCATTAGCAACTTCAACACTCGACGGTGAGGTAGTCGCAGTTAAACACGTTTCCGACCCGGCGCTGGCGTTGTCTGTGTCGTGGTTGGCCTTCACTTCTGCCACGCAGGTGAAGACCTCGATCGGCCCGTGAAGCCTGAACGCAATCACGGACAGGCTGAAGCAACTTGAAGATCGATCTGTGCGGTGCCAGTGCAGAAAGACGCTGTCAATACGACGGACTGGCTCGAACTGCATAATCGCCACGGTGATCAGGGCCCTGGCTTGGGGACTCTGTGGAGCCAGGGTACTAAGTACAGTACTTACTTACTGTAATACTTAGTAAGTAGGCGAACAAGACTTCAACCACGCCAATAGAATTGCTCCTGAGATCGTGCGATCCGAGTTCAGCGCCAGCGATGGACGGTAGGAAACAAATGATGGCTGAGTCAGGTTATGTAGTAGTTACTTGTAGTTCGGAGTGCCGCTAAGATCGAAGTCAACCAAGCAGTTCAGTGAGATCCGGATCTGGGACTTGATCGGGGATCCTTTGAAGCGCCCACTCCTACGCACGCGAATTATTGACCGATCTTTGTGGGCTTGTTCACTTCGGCCTTGTCTCCCGTAGGCAGAAATTGACGGGCCTATTGACGTGCAGAGAGGACGGCCCAACAAGGTCTGCTATCAAACGCGCCCTCGAGACCGTAGGGTGGCCATTCTTCGCGTATCAAATGCGGCCGAATGCTCGGCATACCAAAAAAAGCGAAATCGCCTTTCTGGGATGTGTGTCACATGGTCTCCTGCCTTACGGAGATGTGTCGTCCGTAAAGAGTAATTCTGCCTTATAGGGCAACTCCGAGCGTCCAGGAGGTTCTGCGCCAGTCTGCGCCTCACTCAAAGATCCCTGCAAGACGTTCTGGACACCTTTCGCTCCCGTATGCGGCCTCTGAAATCACTCGGAAGTGCTCAGTCAAGGTATTCTGCCATTTGCTAGCAGTTTTGGTCGTGGTACAATATACAACAGGGCTTCCAGGGCCGTCACCCCATGTTGCCACGCGCAAAGTGCTCATGATTCCCTCGCATCCTGGTGACAGTCTTCGCTGAAGTCTCTGTAGCACTTTCAGTAACTTTCGCATACACAGGTGGCCATGCACTGCGTGCGTCGAGACGTCCACGACGCGTCGACGCGTCGTGGTGTATAGATCTTGACGCGTCGTCGGAGATCAAAATGATTGCTGACAAATTTTGATTCGGGACCCTACGGTTTCGACCGGTCAATACGCTGCAGACTAACTTCGGCCATCAACAGGCTTGCTGGTCTCAACTTGAACTATAGCTTTCCTCAATCCGCTCGGCTCGAAAATCATGGTCTCTTCGGAAGATATCGCTGAGGAAATCCGCAACTCTCTCCCCGGGACGGAGGAGATCGTCGTACAATACCTCGCAGGCTATCTCCTCGACCTCGACGACGCAGCCGAAGATGAAGATGTGCTCCAGGTCACCCGCGACATATTGGAATCCGCAGTGGGCTCCTCATCTAGCCAGGAGAAGCGGGGCACTCTAGACCAGCTCGTCCTGCGGCTTGCCGAGCTCTTGAAAGAGCCGCTGACCCGCCGTGAGGAGAAGAATCGTGCAGGGAGGGGCACAGGCCTGGTTCGGCTGGATAGGGTCATGGATCTTAGCAAGACCAATGTGATGAGCTCCACGATTGCGTTTGCGGAAGGCGTGGACTTGGAAAGCATCAATAAGGGAAAGTGAGTCCTTGCAGCTTCCTTGCATCGCACCTCGCGTACGATCCCTATGTCAGAGCATCTCGCGTCGATGTCAAGAAGCTGGAGAAGCAGGAGGCGAAGCTGAGGGTATGTCATCTGCTTCATCTGTCCCTTCATACGAGCGGAGTCCCAACGCGTCGCTGTGCAGGCCAAGATCGAGAAGCGCGAGAAGCGCAGCGTCCTTTACGAGGGTTCGAAGCTCCTGGACCAGCACAAGAAGCAGCAGACATACGAGGAGATGTTCATGAAGATCAACCCTTTGGAAGCTGCCGCGGCGTCGAAGAACAAATCCAAGGACATCCACCTCACGAACATCGACGTCAGCTTTGGGTCCAACCGCATCCTCTCCGGCGCGTCCTTGACTCTTGCGTACGGTCGCCGCTATGGTCTCATTGGTCGGAACGGTGTTGGTAAATCTACGCTCCTCCGACACATCGCGCTGCGTGAGGTCCCCATCCCGGCACATATCACTATCCTGTTCGTTGAACAAGAGGTGAGCTCTTTAATCCCTGTCTTCGCATGTATAGATGCCTGACGTGCATGTTAGATTGTCGGAGACGACACGCTCGCGCTCGATTCCGTACTGAAGGCAGATGTGTGGCGAGACACGCTGCTGCGGGAAGAGGCATCGCTCAATGCGAAGCTAGCTGAGCTCGATAGCGAGGGCGACGACAAGCGGTTCGAGGACGCTCGTGACGAAGCGCAGACACGTTTGGCAGACGTGCACGCCCGTCTGGCTGACATGGAAGCCGAGAGCGGACCTGCTCGTGCTGCAGCGCTGCTTGCGGGTCTTGGATTCACTGAAGAAGACCAGAAGCGACCGACGAGATCATTCAGTGGTGGTTGGCGTATGCGTCTCGCTCTGGCGAGAGCGTTGTTCGTCAAGCCGGCACTGCTCTTGCTCGATGAGCCTTCCAATCACAGTGAGTTCCTGCGCCAAATGTGGCGTGTAACACTGACTAATATGTGCGATAGTCGACCTGAACGCTCTCGCATGGTTGGAGGACTACCTCCAAACATGGCCCGGTACTTTGCTCGTTGTGTGAGTTTTCGATCATCTACCGCACCTGAGCGTTCGCTGATGAATTACCTAGCTCCCACGATCGAGCCTTCCTGTTAGTTTCAACGGGCATTGGAGTCGTTTCCGGCTGACCGTTCTCTTCTAGCGATGCTGTTGCCACCGACATCGTGCACATGCACTCTGCCCGCCTTGACTACTACAAGGGGTATGCATTCCGCCATAAGATCTGACGTTCCACCTATCGCTAAACATGGACTTTTTGCAGCAACTTCACACAATTCTACTCCACGAAATCAGAACGAGACCGCAACCTTCGGAAGGAGTACGACACCCAGATGGAGTACAGGAAGCACCTGCAGGCGTTCATTGACCGGTGGCGGTACAACGCCAACCGTGCTGCACAAGCCCAGTCGAAAATCAAGATTCTCGAGAAGGTCTGCTGTACATATCCTATTTACCCGCTCACGCTCACCTATACTGGGCTATAGCTTCCCGAGCTCACACCACCGGAAGAGGAGGACACGGAGACGTTCAAGCTTCCCGAGACGGAGAAGATCTCGCCGCCAGTGTTGCAGCTCAACGAGGTTTCGTTTGGCTACACTCCGGACAGAATTCTGCTGAAGGGCGTCAACATCGATGTCGGTCTCGATTCGCGCATCGCCGTCATTGGACCCAACGGCGCCGGCAAGTCAACACTGTGAGCACCTGTTTCTCTCGTGCTTCGGTCATCGTCCGCTAACTCCGCGCAGAATCAAGCTCCTCACGGGCGAGCTGAAGCCGCTGAGCGGACACGTCAACCAGAACGGTCGCTTGAGGATGTACGTACCTTCATAGCTCGCTCTGCTAGGCGCGATTGCGGTTTACACTTTTTGCAGAGGCTACTTCGCGCAGCACCACGTGGACAACCTGATCCCTTCTATGTCGCCAGTCCAGTTCCTGGCGCACAAGTTCCCCGGGAAGACTGAACAAGAATATCGTCAGCATCTGGGCAACTTCCAGATCACCGGCATGACTGGGTAGGTGGATGGCGAGTTCCGTGGTGGGTATGGATGTTGACGACGTCACGCCTCGTAGTTTGCAGCTGATTGGGACCCTCTCCGGAGGTCAGAAGTCGCGTGTGGCGTTCGCCGTGCTCTCGCTGCAACGGCCCCACGTCTTGCTTCTTGATGAGGTCTGCTCTTCGTTCACGTCGTGTCAGGAATCAACCGGGCTAACACTCATTCTCCTTAGCCTACTAACCACTTGGACATGGAGGTATGTCGAGCGAGGTGGTATATGCAGCATTGCGCTGGTGTGCTGATCCTTGAATAGGGTCTCGATGCTCTGATGACCGCGATCAGTGTATGGAACGGCGGTGTCATCCTCATCTCTCACGACGAGAGGTTCATCACTTCCGTCGCAAAGGAGGTGCGTCGTCTCCTTACACAATCGGGTCCATTCTTGATCTTTGCGTGGGTAGCTCTGGGTGTGCTCAGACGGCACTGTGTCAAAGTTCAGAGGAGACGTCCAAGCGTACAAGGTATGGGTTTGCATTAATCGTAGGCATGGATGCGTGCTTACTGTACTTTCTGCAGAGCCTCATCGTCAGCAACATCAAGGCAAAGCCATGAGATGCGTTACTGTCAGGCTTTGTCAGGCGTCCAGTCCATACGCACAGTCTTGTAAGAGTGTCTCTGTATCATCTTGTTGTATCGCAAAAGGTTTGGAAGCATTGCTATCTCTGCCTCAACCATTTTTCATCTCGAGATGGCCGGCACTCGCCCCAACTCTCGATATGGCCGTAATCAAGAGCAGGTGAGGGTGAGTGGCACCAACACACCTCATACCCCATGACTCGCATCTCACGCATCGTGGTTTCGCAGAACTGTCAAACTTTTGCTTTGTTCTCGGCCACCCGTCTGCCATCGTAAGGTTCAGATCGGGTCATGAACGATGCTTGGGAAGAGATCCAGTGGCCGACCGCCACACCCCCACCGCATTGTTCCCTGGCCGCCTATGCATGCCCCCCTCGTCCAGGTTCCGCCCACCCTACTGCGCTTGAAGACAAAAGCACAGCCAAAGGAGAGTGGCAAGTGCCAGACTGTTCTTTTCGGGTAAGCGCGGTGTTGTTGCGGGCGGGCACGTGATTCGCCATAATAGACAGGTGCACTCCGCGGCGCCTTTCTGTTTCCGGCGCACATAAAGGCAACCACCCATCTTGCCGCTTCCTCCTCGCAGTCCTCTTTGCACCATCGGTGGCGTCTACACAACCGCCCATCCCTCGGGATCTTCATAGCTTTCGCTCGCCACTCCGCGCAAGCGTCCATCTGTTTTTGTCGTCGTCCCTTTCTCCGCCTCTATCCATCGTCGAAATCGCTCACGATTGCGGCGATCGTTGCTCTGCATCGAATATCCACTTCATAACCACCTTTACACCACCGATTCTACTATCGATGTCGTCCTCCGGGCCACCCGCCACTGGGAGCAATGGCGGATCGAGAACGCTCTCTGAACTCGCATTCGCCGAGCCTTTGGTCAGGAAACTCGCATCGTTGGCGGCGTCGAATCAGCCAAATTCACGGCTTGCGTTGCTCTCATGTCTGGCTGACATGACCCTACGAGAAGAGTTCCCGGACGCCACACCCTCGGTCCAAACCACCACTCCCAGCGCCTCTTGTGGACCAACCGGTGCAGATAGGGAACGTGTTACTGAGAAATGGCCTCAGTTCGAGGTAAACATCGTCGCTGATGCTTCCTCTTCGAGTATGATGCTAATATTTGCTTCGCAGTCGGGAGAGTGTGTGCGAGTAGCGGCTGAGTCGGACCCGAAGTCGTGCCAGGAGCTTACTATTGCTGACTTGAAAGTGTTCCCCCGGCATATCGTAAGCGATCGAACCGTTTTGTTTGCGGACAGAACTGACCACCGCTCTCGCAGGCGGCTGACGGATGCATGTACCCGGTGCTGACGAAGGTGTCGCCGCGAGTTGTGAAGTACATCCATAGTAGTCGACTTCATCCTACGGAGAGGCGATGGTGATGACGGGACTGGACTTTGTTCTCGTCGACGGACCTCCGGTGGACTTCTTTCTATACACGATGACTTATGCTTCGTTCTCTGTTGTATTAGTGATAGCCCTTTCTGATGTGCTCCTTACTTATCGAATGTTGAATGCCGTACAAAGCAGCCTCTCTTGTGCCTCGCGAAGCTTAAAGTCTTGGGTAATTTCCATTGATCCATGAATCGACACATAGGCCGTGGTTTCGCGAGAGTCGTATATAACCCGGCAAGCGTCCCCACCCTTCTGTCACTCCCTTACCTGCCCTGCATTCTCCGTGGAACCACAAGGGGTCGGCACCTCCGACTGGATATCCAAGCAACCCGCGAGTCATTTCAGACATCGACCACCGATCCAAATCGTCAAACCAACTCACCACCGCCTTGCGCTCTGCCACACTCGGACAGATAACGCTACTTGACACTACCCACCAACTCGGGAGATGGCCGAAATGCACCGGTACATCCCACGCCCAGGGAACAAGATCGGAGGCCCACGTCCGCCCCTGACATCCATACCTAGGAACGCCGCTCAATGCCCTCAGACTACCCAACCATCGAAGGCTTTCCGAGGACCGGCACAGAGAAGAGAACAAAAGTTACACTACAATTCAGCCCACACAATCAAGGCGTCCCATGAGGATGTCGCAGTTGTAGAGAAACGGAAGCAACTGCTTGTCAAGCCTCCCGCCGTCGACCACTATGATCATGGGTACTCGAGAGAAACTCAGCCCCGGGTGGTTCGGCGATACGTGTGGCGCCTCCGATTCAAGGTGAATTACTTGAGAAAGCTGCCCAGTGTTGTATAGGAAACTAACTCGTGGCTCTAGACCGGAGACCGAGTGATTGTATGCGTCCGCAAAGACGGGTTCTCCTCCTGGAAACACGGCTTCGTGGCAAATCTGCACGACATGCCACCCATCTCCACGGTGCGCATATCTCTGCGTATCGCTGCCGCCAAGTTGGATCCACCAAACTCACATTTTTTTCTTCCTGGATAGGGCAATGGCCAATATGCCTACCCAGTGATCTACCAGAAGGACCCCCGAGCTCTTGATTACTTCAAGTCGTCACAAGGAACGATCCTGTACGACGCTGTCCTGTCTACCGGTGCAGCGGTAGACGTTTACGAATTCGATTAGCGAGTTCACGCCCGCTTAAGTACGCCTACGAGCATGCAGATTATGAAGCTTTTGTGACTGTATGTTAGTACTCTACATGAAACAAGAAGAACAACCTTCAAGAAACCCGTTATGCGACCAGCTACGCCTGTATGAACTAGACCAAACGTTGAAATTTTTACGTCAGACATCGTGATTGTGGACAGACGTACCTCCTGCGCTTGGGCCTCAGAGACATTGGACTTTCCGCCCTGCTCTGCCGCTTCGGAGTCGGAGATGAGGCTCAGAGGTCTGCCAACGCCGCGGACCTTGTCCCAGAACGCCTTGTTGCCCGGCTTCTGCTCCATGCAGGTATCGTGCAGCTCTCGGATGAATCTAGAGCACTCTGTAAGCATTTCCTTATCCAGGACACACCAATGGCACCTACGTGTTCCATGCGTCGATCTCATCCTCCTGCAGGAGTGGTATGAGCCATGATTAACAAGCAGGAGAAAAGGGGGCGGACGAACCTGAAGTGCAACCTTCCTCAGCTCATGCATGCAGGCCAGCATCTCGTCGAACCTCCTCGACGAGAACGGCTTCGAGATCACATCCTTGATGACAAAGGCCAGATCCTCGACCGCCTTCGTCACCACGTCCCCGCGCGAGATGTTCTTCTGGAAGTCCTCCAGCGGGAATGACGCCCCGACGATCCTGCCAGGGGCGCGCATCCGGTCGACCGCAGGATCGCGCTCGGGCGACATCGAGCGTGCAGGCGTCGGCAGCGGCGGCGCACGCTCTCGCTGGGGCGCAGCGTTCAGGAGGAGGTCCTCGTCGTCCTCCGGCTCCGTCTCGCTGCCACTGTCGCTGTCCTGCGCGGCCTTCTTCTTCTCCGTCTTAGACCGGCCGGGACTGTGTTGCTCGGTCTGTGCGAAGGATTTGCTCTGCGTCAGGCGCTGTGACTGGGAGGGCCCGGGTTGCTTTTGGTCGAGCAGGAGCATGTCTTCGTCCTCGTCGCGTGCGTGGACGTGCTCCTCTTTGCGGGCGCGCACCACCTTCTTCGGCACTGTACGGTGCAATGCTGAGCCCGAGTGCGGACGGGACAGACAGGAAGACGTACCTTCGCGGACGTTGAACGCCTTCTTGCATTCCTCGATGGCTTCGCGGGCACGCTTGAGGACACGCCGCGGAGGCTCGAAGTACTTGAGCAGTTCAGGGTGTGGGGGTGGTACCGGGTGCCTGTTGAGATCACGAACCACCGCCGCATGGAACTGAGCCTGCTTCGTGCGATGGATGGCGGGATTGTAGGATAGGCGGGTGTCGAACCATGGCTGGCGATCACTGCGATGACCTGCGTTAGATGGCTGTCCAAGGCTTCGAGCATGGCCGCTTACCCCCCCTCGTCTTTTTCACCGGCATCCGAGAGGTCCATGGCGTCTACGAAGTTCTCCATGGCTTCCAACTGCTCCTTCGTCGGAAGGTATGGATGCTCGGTGACAATCTCGCCCTTCTTGTTGATCAATGTCTCGAGAGAAGGGAATGGGAAATTCCGGACGTCTTCCGCGAAGGGCATCTGAGCGATGTCAGTGGTCTTCACACAGGCGGAGGCCAATGAAAAACCCACCTGCACCCACAGGAAACAGTCGATCTCGTCGAACACCGAAGGATAGAGCACACCCATCTTCGGGTCCATACCGTCCCTACTGACCCACCTCGCAATGGCCATGACACCCTTCTCGTACATCGCCTGCACGATGCTCGACAGCGCGACCTGTGACATCGGGTTCGCCGGGTCTGCCCAGACATAGTACACCTCGCCCATCGACAGTTCCCTGCGGAAGTTCTTGATGCTGAAGAACCCGCAGATGTCCATACCTTTGCGTGTCTGCAGCTTGGGGAAACCACCCTCCGGAGCGGGGGCGAAGGACGCGCCGTACTTATACCCGCGCACGAGCTCCTCCTTCTCGATCTTGACGACATCCTTCGCCGCATCATCCCGGGCACGCTCACGCTCTTCCTCGTCGTCTGTGCCATCCCCGTCCGCGCCTTTCTCCTTATTCTCGTCCGTTTCGAGGAAATACTCTGAGCGCATGCGCAGTTGTGCGAAAATTATATCGTCATCGTCGACGTCCATCTTCGCCGCCTCTTCCTCGGGCGTGAGCTTGCGGCGCCCGAATCGTTTCCATCCTTTTGGCCGGGCGAGGGCGGTGCACTTGCTCGTCTTCACGACGAGCTCGATGGCTTCTTCGTCGCGTGTCTGAGTGTCGCCGAGGCGCAGGATCGTCGGCATCAGCGTTGACTTGACCGTCCTGACGTCCGGACGAGATATCTCTTGCAGTGCAAAGTCGCAGTTTCCGACGACTCCGTGGTCGAGTTTCGAGGTGAGCTGGTGGTAAAAAGTTTCGTTCGCTCTCTGCAGGATGGTTTGTAAGATGCTACTACCTGAGCAATAGAATACTGACATACCTTGATCTCACTCTTGTTCTCCTCGTGGAATGGCAACAGCTCGTCATCAAAGTCGACACCGCTGTGCAAATTGAGTCGGGTTGACCACACAAACCGGAGCAAGAAGGAGCTTACACAACCGTCAAGCTGACGTTCAGTGCGTTCATCTTCTGCACGGTGGCCTCCCAATCCTCGACTTCCATGGGGCTCTCGCCATCGGTGAGCAACACGATCTTCCGCGTCCAAGTCTTCTTGTTCCCGAGGAACCTGTCTTGCGTCTCGATGCCCACAATGAGAGCATCGATAGCTGCGCATGGCAGTCAGTGTCATGAGATAGGACAGGACCCGCCACGCTCACGTTCACCGTACACAGTAGACGGCTCCAGTGCGGCAAGCTTGGCGAGCGTGCCTGCGTTGGGTTGGGCTATTGGTATATATTCATTAACGTTGTCGTACCCGCCGTGTTCCGCGTGGATGAGGTTCTTTGTTTCTGTCGTTGCGATGTCAGTCAACTGGGGATAGAGAGAACGCGAACAAGCGGACCTTCACTACCGAAGACAATCACGCCACACTTGTCGGTCTTCCTGCCGTTGAAGATCTAGCGGCGCGCTTCATGAGACGCAATCGGACAATCCAGTAATATCCACGCACCATTTCTTGTATCTTCAGCATCACGTACTGCAAAGACCACTCGAGGTTGGTCATTTCGATCGTCTCGGGGTCTCCGCCGTTTGTTCCGGGGATCTGGACTTCTCGCGTCTTGCCCATGGACGGAGACGTGTCCACAAGGAACATCGTCACCGTATACTTGCATAATGTGAGCGCGGGGCCATATATTTGTGGGAGATGACTTACTCCTGCTCGTTCCGCTGGCATGGTTGCTGTCTCAGTGGGACTCGAGAGTGATCTAGGCTCAAGCTGGGCGGACTTGAAGCGTTAGACTTCACTACTTTCGCAATCACTACAGGCACAGTAGACAGAGACTAGTTGATGGTGGTGGTGGCGGAAGGAGCGTGAGACGGGGACTGAGATGAGTCGCGTCGCGCTCCCGACGCGACGCGTTTGTGCCACGTGATCTGCATTTGTCGGAGCTTGGTTTGTCAGCAGAAGGCTGTGTCGCGGCCAGAATCGACGCCGAAAACAACCTCGACCACCGCGACTGTCGACTCACGAGATCTGCGCGACGCGGTATCCCTCGCGGCGCCGCCATCGACCCCGCAATGGCCGCCCCCAACATTGCCCCCAATCCACAGGCTCTCCCCCACCCCCAATTCGCCAATGTTTCCGCACAACAACACCCGAACATGAACAGCCTCGACGTCCGCGCGCGCATGCAGCAGCTCGTCCAGGTACGTGAAGCGGTTCTGCCGCACCGGGCCTCAGAACAACACATCATGCTGATACTCACCTCCTCCCCCTCACTCTCAGCGCGCGAACGTGCTTCGTAATACCGGCGCCACACCACAGACCTCGGAGGAGCTCGCGAAGATCTACAGGATCATAACAGAGTTCCAGCGGCAGCAAAGTGAGTCCTCGTTCTACACACACTTCGTTTTTGCCCCTCGGGTCATCGTCGGTCGCGTTTCGCCCCTCAATTCTTTCAAGACTGTTCCCTTATTCTCGTGGCTACGTGGTATGGTTGGACTACACGTCGTGCGCGCTCGAGGGGCGATAGATGCTACGCGGCGTTCGACACTCACCTCCAACTATTCTGGAGACATCTCTTCTTCTCCTTGGGGTGTCAGCGCCGCATGAGCAGCTAAGATGCCACAGTTGCCCACGTATTGCCTCCCCACCCCAGTTCGCTTCCGTGTTCCACGAGCTTGTACTGTATCGAATCATCTTGGTCCGCCCGTTAGCATTTCGTGAGTTGGAGACTATACAGTTGTAGACTGTCTGGATAGTCTTCGACTTCACGTACATGGCTCACCCAACGCGGACCTAGACTCTGATCACAGCGTTCGCAATCGCGTTATGGGTGCGATTGCGAAAGACCCTGCAACTACGATATTACGATGTTTGTCCAGCGCACTGTCCGCCGGATTGTTCGCCAGACACAAGGACGCGGTCGTCGCGCCCCTTCTGTGAGCGGTTGCGCCTCCTCGTCGCCAGCCGCCATGCGGGCCCGCTTGCCCCGCCCACTGGTCCATGCCACCACGTGAACTTTCCCGAGCTCGGCCCAAGTAGGTGGCGGGACGCGTTGGGGCGGTCACGACGGTGGGGCACCGTACATGCGTTAGAGGTAGTGGTGTGAGCGTTATAAGGCGTCATCACACTCCTCGTGTGGTGCTAGGTGCCGCGGGGCTGCCCACTGGAAGTCCGCCGGTGGACCTGACTTTCTGGGACTGTCCGACGAGTATTGATGGAATTGGTGGTTGTGGAAGTCCGCCGTCAATGTTAGTTGTGAGCCGTTCAGTCTCACAGATGGCATGACCCATGCACTGCGGCCAATGGAAGAGGAACAAGTGGAAGGGTCAGTTAGTGGAAGTTTTGTTGGCCGGAGCACTTCCCCTCCCAACATACTCGTCACGATCTGCGCAAGGATCGATTGGGAGAGTTTTGTGGCATGCCGAAGACCCGTCCCGTATGGATGCCCTTCGTGCAACCGAGCCACCTCCTCTACGGACCTTGGGATCCGTACAGCCGATAGCGTATCTGTGAGGTGTAATATGCAGAGCGTGGTCGCAGCTTCTGCTCATGTACACTAACGCGAGTAGAAGCCCAGTCGGCTATTGCACTCGTTCATATTTCGCGGGCGACGTGCACGGTGACGGCTGCCTGCCGGTTCATACGCTGCTCGGGAATTATCGCCCCGACGAAGTCATTCGCTATGTTCTCCGCGATCTACCTTGCATACCATCTTGCGTTGCCTCGCTTTTTACGGTCTCTCACTTTTGTGGCGGCTTGCTGTCTGCCATGTTTACCTTCATGTTTCTTCACGATATTCTTGTCCTGTCGCTATTTGAAACCCGGTGCTGACATCTTCCAACCAGAGGAGCAAGCCGCTTTGGACCACTCACATCAAGGCATGAATGGCCAAGCCTCCATGCCGCCCGTGGCGAACGGCGTGCCGACAGCGAACGGCAGCGTCCTGACGTCCGGCCCCGTACCCAACCAGCCATATCCAACTGCGCCGAGCACTCCTGTATCCTTCACCTCTGACCAGATCAACGCTCTCCGCGCACAGATCCACGCTTTCAAGCTCATCTCTCGAGGTCTCCCCGTCCCTGACAACATCCAGCAGGCGATACGCGTGCCCAACCAGGCGGTGCCCGACCTGCAGACTCTTCTGCACGGGCCTGACGTGAACGCGCGGGTCGTTGACAGCGCCGTCAAGATCCACAAGAGCACGAACGGGACGCCTGTGAATGGTGTCGAGCACCCGACGGCGGAGGCCACACCGGCGCCGGAGTCGGTGAAGGAGGAGGAGATCGTGGACATGCCTATCGACGCTGACAAGGTGCCGAAAGGGCCGTTCCTCGAGGACAACGTCGACTCGGGGATTTACCCGTACAATGCCTACCTGCATCCATTCTCGCACCTGAAGCGCGACCCGAGCGTGAACCCCGCTGTGTGGGCGACGCGAATGCAGCGGCTGATCATCCCGTCGATTATGCCCGCCGGTCTCGACCCACACCAGGTGCTCGAGGAGCGGAATGCGTACATCGACGCGCGCATCGACCAGCGCATGCGTGAGCTTGAGACGATGCCGGCGATGATGGGCGACGGCGGGCTCGAGAACATGCTTGTTGACGACGGCGACAGGGACAAGGAGAACGCGACGGAGCTCTCACTGGAGCTCATGCACCCACCTGCGAACACTCACGGCAAGCTGCGGGCCCTCATCGAGCTCAAGTCGCTCCGGGTCATCGAGAAGCAGCGTGCGATGCGTGCGTCCATCGCGGAGCGTCTCATGCACGGGTCGCTGCTTCCCCTCAATCGGACCGACTTCAGGAGGACACGGAAGGTGCAGCTGCGGGACATCCGTGCGACGGAGGCCGCGGAGCGCAAGCAGCGGGCAGACCGCGAGCGTCGGGCGAAGCAGAAGCACATCGAGCAGCTCGGGGTCATCTGCAGCCATGGGCGGGAGATTGTTGCGCTCGGTCGGTCGGCGCAGGACCGCATCTCGCGCCTGGGCAAGGCCGTGCTGTCGTTCCACGCGCACACGGAGAAGGAGGAGCAGAAGCGCATCGAGCGGCTCGCGAAGGAGCGTCTGAAGGCGCTCAAGAACGACGACGAGGAGGCGTACATGAAGCTCATCGACACGGCGAAGGACACGCGTATCACGCACCTGTTGAAGCAGACGGACGCGTACCTCGACTCGCTCGCGCAGGCGGTCGTCGAGCAGCAGCGTGCGGACGGGCACGACCCGAATATGTTCGGCATGGTGCAGGAGGAGGGCCCGGTGAGCGAGGAGACGTTCGGCGCGAAGGCGTTCAGCATGGAGGAGGAGAAGGGCAAGCTCGACTACTACGCCGTCGCTCACCGGATCAAGGAGAAGGTCACGCACCAGCCGTCGATCCTGGTCGGTGGCACGCTGAAGGACTACCAGATCAAGGGTCTGCAGTGGATGGTCAGCTTGTACAACAACAAGCTGAACGGCATCCTCGCCGACGAGATGGTACGCAGCTCAGGCTTCGTTGTGTCATGGTCTTGTGCACTGACGCGCGTGTTTTTAGGGTCTTGGAAAGACTATCCAGACGATCTCGCTCATCACCTTCCTCATCGAGACCAAGAAGCAGCGCGGCCCATACCTCGTCATCGTCCCACTGTCGACTATGACGAACTGGTCCGGCGAGTTTGCAAAGTGGGCGCCTAGCGTGAAGATGATTTCGTACAAGGGCAACCCGACGCAGCGCAAAGTGCTGCAGACGGATCTCCGCACGAACAACTTCCAGGTCGTGCTCACGACGTACGAGTACATCATCAAGGACCGGATTCACCTGAGCAGGATCAAGTGGATCTACATGATCATCGGTACGTCCTGTGCATGCGTGCTTGCCACGGCTGTACTCACACTCTGTTGCCCCACACAGATGAGGGACATCGTATGAAGAACACACAGAGTAAATTGGCGCAGACGCTCACACAGTACTATCACTCTCGCTACCGTCTTATCCTCACGGGAACGCCGCTGCAGAATAATCTGCCTGAGCTGTGGGCGCTGCTGAATTTCGCGCTGCCGAAGGTCTTCAACTCGGTCAAGTCGTTCGACGAATGGTTCAACACGCCCTTCGCAAACTCAGGCACGGGCGACAAGATCGAGCTGAACGAAGAAGAGGCGCTGCTCATCATCCGGCGTCTGCACAAGGTGCTCCGGCCGTTCTTGCTTCGCCGTCTCAAGAAGGACGTCGAGTCGGAGTTGCCGGACAAGGTCGAGAAGGTCATTAAGGTCCGTATGAGCGCGCTCCAGTCGCAGCTGTACAAGCAGATGAAGAAGTACAAGATGATTGCGTCCGGCAAGGACTCGAAGGGGTATGTTTGCTTTCATCTAGCTGTGTCCCTTCTCAACGTGATGCTGATGGTTCTGTCGCAGCAAACCTGGAGGTGTCAAGGGTCTGAGCAATGAACTTATGCAGCTCCGGAAGATCTGCCAGCATCCTTTCTTATTTGAGAGCGTCGAGGACAGAATCAACCCGACCTCTATGATTGACGATAAGCTCATCCGAAGCGCGGGCAAGATCGAGCTGCTCCATCGTATCCTCCCCAAATTCTTTGCTACCGGCCACAGAGTAAGTATCTTCTATGTTTCGCTTGGTAATCGGCACTTACGCGTCCCACGACAGGTCCTCATTTTCTTCCAGATGACGAAGGTCATGGACATCATGGAGGACTTCCTCAAGATGATGGGCTGGAAGTACCTTCGACTCGATGGTGGCACGAAGACAGAGGACCGTGCAGGCCACGTCGCGCTCTTCAACGCACCGAACTCGGAGTACAAGGTCTTCATTTTGTCGACTCGCGCTGGTGGTCTCGGTCTCAACTTGCAGACTGCCGACACGGTCATCATGTGAGCCTGTATGTTGCCTAAGTGTTAGAACTGGATTTGCTAACGCATGTGTCGTGCAGCTTCGACAGTGATTGGAACCCGCACGCGGATCTCCAGGCGCAGGATCGTGCGCATCGTATCGGTCAGACAAAGGTCGTTCGCATCCTGCGCTTCATCACCGAGAAGAGTGTCGAAGAGGCAATGTTCGCGCGTGCACGATACAAGCTCGACATCGACGACAAGGTCATCCAGGCCGGTCGGTTCGACAACAAGTCGACGCAGGAGGAGCAGGAAGAGTTCCTCCGTTCCATCCTCGAGGCCGACCAGGAGGAGGAGAACGAGGAGGCCGGCGACATGAACGACGACGAGATCAATGAGATCATCGCGCGGTCTGACGAGGAGACCGTGCTCTTCCACGAGATGGACGCCCAGCGCGAGCGTGAGGCTGCCGAGAACTGGCGCCGTGCTGGCAACCGCGGGAAACCGCCTCCGCCGCTCATGCAGCTCGAAGAACTCCCGGAGTGCTACCGCTCAGACGAGCCCTTCGCGGAGCCCGACGCCATCGAAGAGATGGAGGGCCGTGGACAGCGTCGGCGCACCATCGTCAACTACAACGACGGTCTCAGCGATGATCAGTGGGCATTGGTGAGTGGTCCCTCTGTTGTATCCTGGAGCACGCGGCTGAGACCACGTTCGAAGGCTCTGGAGGAGGGCGAGGACATCCATGAGCTCTCTGCACGCGCTCTCGAGAAGAAGGAGCGCCGTGCGCAGAACAAGATGATGAGGGACGTTGACTCCATCGGGTCGCCTGCACCCGAGGTCGAGACCCCGCGTGGCCGCAAGGGCAAGAAGGGCAAGGCAAAGATGCCGGACTTTGAACCCAGTCCTGTAGTGAGCGGCAAGCGCAAACGCGGAGGCGGCAAGTCGACCTCCATGACACCCTCAATCATTGAAGACGACGATGACGACCGTGATCTGGTGAGTGACCTCCAATCATACTATTGTAGCATACAGTTCTGATCATTTGATTCAGAAACGTCGCAAGACGAAGCAGGAGCTCCCGCCACCACTCAAGGAAAAGATGAAGAAGGCGCTGAACGACGTTCACAAGGCGGTCCTCAATCTCGAGGACGAGACTGGGCGGAAACGCAGTGACCTCTTCCGTGAGCTCCCAGACCGACGGGTTCGTATTATATACCTCCTTCCATTTGCCTCCACAGCTGACGTCTCGCGCAGGAGTATCCCGATTACTACCAACTCATCCATCACCCGATCGCACTTTCGACCATCCGCAAACGCATCAGCTCACACTACTACAAGAACGTGCTCGACTTCCGGGAAGACATGCGCCTCATGTTCAACAACGCGCGCACGTACAACCAGGAGGGATCGTGGGTGTACGTCGACGCCGAGGAGATGGAGAAGGCGTTTAACAACGCGTTCGCCAAGTTCATCGTGGGCACCGACCTTCCCGGCGCACCCTCAAGCACAGGCGGAGCTGGCGGTTCCTCGGGCGGTTATGACTCTGCGCTGACCCCGATGGAGGAGGACGACCGCCCGGCGCCGCGGAGCAAGAGCAGCCGGAGGCAGATCATCAGTGACGACGAGTATATGACGCAGAGCGACGCAGATTAGGTTTGGTTCTGCGGTCTCGTTGGTCACTGGGGGTTGCCAGTGAGGGTTGATCGGATGCTGTCGTGCAAGGTTCGCTTTCTGGACTTTGATTCTCGCTAGTACTGGCTTTGATTGTTTTGTAATAATATCACTGTACCTATTAGTGTCGTGTAATCTTCATGCGAAATCTCGCGGTGTTCATTGTCGCCGAGTCTTCGAATATTTCTTAACGAACTGGGTGTTGGGGACACCACGGTGGGGAGGGCTGGCCACAAGATGATGAGGTTAAGGGACCTTCCGATAGCACTTGACGATAACTGGTCGTGATTATTCGATTAGCTAGTTAAGTAGTGGACAGACGAGAAGATGACGGTCAAGAGCGAACAAGCTTCGCGTGAGCGCTTGCGACCTCGCTTAAAAGTGGACTTCAACTAAGTACTTGTCGGCTTGCCATCATCTCGTTGAACTTCAACTGTATGCAGTCCTCTCCATATACTTCAAACCAACCTGCAAGCATCCTCGGAAATGGTACAGGTGAGACACATTTGACAAGTTGAAGGCTGTCGTGCTGAATGGTGTCTCGGAAATAGTGCCTACATTATTGAGTACAGTTTGAATCTGGTGCCGATTCAACTACTTCATGAGGAGTGCCGATGTGCACCCGTATCGTGAGGATTGTACGGTGCACATATGCTTCTCTCAGCAGGGGGACACGCGGAGTGGCTCGAGCGGGCGGTGCTTTGAGGACGCTTTGGCCACAAATTCTAGGACCTGAGCGTGCCCTTTTGAATTGGCCAGAGTATTTGTCCAAGCACGGACAATTGGAAGCACTTTGGCTTACAGAACACGCGTGTTTCTTTGGTCTGCCGATTCCGGATCTCGATGACATGTACTCGGAGGGCAAAGCGTCCACACCGCCTTGCCCCTCATAAAAGCCACTCGACATACGCTAGACCGCTCGACCCTCTTCTGGTTACCATCACCTCAATCCCTGCAGCACCCGTTTTTGTCGTCATTGCGCACACAATCATGCCGGCATCGCTCTCATCCAACACATCTCGCCGTGGCTTTCGTGCTTCCACTACTACTACTAGACGTACGTGTTCCTCGTGTGTGGCGCGGTGGCAACAACTCATCACCGCCACAGGACATCGACCCGGTTTGTGGGCGATCCTCTCATCCACAATACGGCGTTTGTATACGAAGTGAGTGTCATCACCCTCAGCGGCAGGAACCAGGGCCTGACAGTAATTTAGCGATGACCCTAGGAACGTTTCACAACGTCCCGTCGAGAGACCGCAAGCGCTCGAAGATGAGCCTATGGTCCCTTCTACCATTGAGACCGCTCCCGCTACCGCGGTTCATGCCAGTATGGGTCATGGTACTCCGTAGGCTTGTGACTGTATTCTGAGACGTTGCAGATATAGCCCCGCAAGCACCTGCAGTTCAGCAGCCCGTGGCACCTCCACCCGCACTCCCCGTGCCGCTTCCTCTTCACGTACTACACGATACCTTCCGTCATGACCATGGGACCAGAGTGAATGCACGCAGCAACCTCCCCAGTAACGTACCGGATGAGCAAGTGCCTCCTGTTCCAGTACCATCATCGCCCGGTAGACCCTCCCGGGGTGCTCCTCTCCAACGCCACGGTGCATTCCACGAGCACTTCCGTCCCTACTGGAACGCGGGCTCTGGTCACGAGCCTCCGGTTGTCTATGGAAGAAGTTTGGCCACCCTCCCAGAGAACCGTACGTCTGCTTCACCTCAGGTATCATTCTTCCTTTTCAATATCTTCTGCCGCAGAGGTCTGGGATCCCTCATGGGGCCCTGTCCCAAATCTCTCAGTCATCACCGCTCTTACCCACGGCCCTCCGACGCCTCAACAGGTGTTGAATTACCTGAATATCCGGTTCAGACTTAATCGCCGCGCCTACTGCATGGCGCTTGATATTCTCTTTCCCCAGCCTGCCGAGTCTCCGACCCGACTGGGGATCCCGGTCTATCAGCGTGTCCTGGAAACCTCTCAGTGGCGGAGGAACTACCCAGACTGGGAGGGCGGCATCGTTCCTGTCGACCGCGAAGTCGGGTCTGCCCACGCTGATGACGCCGCTGATTCCCAGGCAGGCAGTGATGACGAAGACAGCGGCGATGGTGTACTAACCTCCCGTGAACGGCGCGCCATACGCTCTCGCGTCGCGTCGCTGCTTCCGGACGCGTATCGTGCGCATCTCGCCGCTGAGCAAGCGTCTAGTGCCTCTTCCGGTTCTGCCTCCTCACCTTCCACCTCATCTTCCCGGTCTGACTCCGTCGAGTCGTCCGGAGACACGTCTCATTCGTCATCCTCTCCTAGTTCCGGTTCCTCCTCTTTTTCTGCTGGTCCTGGTTCTTCCTCTTCCAACACATCCTCGAACCCTTCATCTGAGCACGCTTCCTCATCATCCTCGTCTCCATCATCCACTTACTCCTCATATTCGTCCCGGAAACGCAGGCATGACGAGGATGAGGGAAGCAACGCCGATTCGAATATCACGGTAGTTGAGGGGCACCCTTCTGCCCGGCCCGCGACACGCCGGAGGCTTGACTCGGATGGCGAAGCTCTCGCCAATACCGAGGCTCACCCGGATACTCAAGCTCTCCTCGCCCCACCTAGTGTCTCTCCCGCCTCTGCTTCTCGTCACCGACGTCGCTCACGTGCCGAAGGTGGGGAACAGGAACAGCGCAAACTGATGCGTCAGTATCAGCATCTTTCTCCACCCATCGGGCCTCCTGGAGTGCGCACAGGTGGCCCCGGGTCCGCATCTACCTCCCAGGGTCGTGCTTTCACGTCTGACCTGGATGCCGCTGGTCCAGGACCCGTTGCCCATGTCCCGGCTCAACCTGTGGCAGGTTCATCGCGCCCACGCGATGATGAGGACCACGTCGAACCCCTGCCGGTTAGGCGATCGCCCAAGCGCTTGCGAGACGAGGACACCTCCGAGATGCCCGGCCATCTGCTCGAGGATGGCGTGGTTGACGACAAGGCAGGCAAGAGGAATAAGAAGCGGTCACGGAAGGAGTGAGCTTTTGTCAAGGCGCTTTGCTTCGTCGCGTCAATTGCGGCGTGGCATGCGTTGTGTCTTCAAGTTGTCGGGATTTGTTTCGTTGTCTGTCTCCGCTCCATATCTGCCTTGGGATTGTGCTCGCTCACTGGACGTTTTGATGGTCTCTAGATTTGTAGCTTCTGCAAGGCAGTCGTTCATACCCATGCATGGACTTCGTAGAGTAGATCTCTTCATGATTTGGTTGCACTCAGTCATATTCAGTATTTACTTAGTTCGGGCCCGACTCCTGCCGTTGTTGTATTGCCCTTGTGTCCTTTTCTGTGGCTCGTGCACTTTGTATAATGGTGATCTTCCTGCTGGCTGCTCATGAGTATCGTGTCCGTCAGGGTACGCAGTGCTAGTGAGGGAAGACCAAGCCGGCCCGGAGCCGCCCGCGTACTTAAGAGTACTTAGTTCCTGTCACTCATGTCGCGATCTCACGCTCATGCTCCGAGTTGTTCTGGACTCCTGCAGGAGGACAAATGCGCGGCGACGGTAGCGCTATTACGTGAGTCTTGCTTAAGTAGTAGATGAGTGAGGTTGACTTTGATAGTCTTCCTGACGACATGTCATCGCTGGCCACTGGTGCTGAGGTCCTTCCTACGCAACCCATCTACGCTGCCAGTGGGCCGTCTTCCTCAAAGAAAAGTTTTAACGATGCGACCGACGGCTGCGATCAAGCCAATGGGCTCGACATCGAGCGCATGGCCAGCTCCCAGACCCCATCCTTGTACAACGAACCCGATGCCATCGAGTTGGCTCCCATCGGCTTGAAGTATGACTCGGCAACTTCTTCAGCCATCCAGTCACTCGCTGCCAGCTCACATCACAACGGTGTATCACTAACGTCAGCCGGCGCCGGTGATGTTGAAGGTGCTCCCAGCTTTCCCATCGACAGCTCTCGGGGTGACGAAGACGCCAACCCAGCTATCTCGGCCGCACAGAAGGCGGTCCAGAGGCGCAAGAGAATGATCAACTTGGCCACTCTATGCTTCGACGTATTCTTGAACGGATGGAATGACGCCACAGCTGGACCTCTTCTCCCTAGGATACAGGCGTACTATGGGGTATGTCGCACACCTCGGCGCCGTGCAGACGTAAATCTGACATCTCTCGCAGATTGGATTTGCCATCGTGTCTTTGATCTTTGTGTCAAGTGCAGTTGTAAGTTGTGTCTTCTTCTGCACCATCGTGATCCAGCTATGAGCATCTCTAGTCATTGCGTTTGCCGGTCGTATGGGGTTCAATGTGAACAGGTCCAGGATCGAGGTTTTTGCAGACATCACCCAGCTCTGCAGGTCAAGTCTCTCGGCTGTAGGAATTGGATCTTGTGCGTTGTGCGTTGAGCGCGCCAGGTCATAGTACTATGTGCTGGACCCTGCTAGACCGGGGGCCGTTCCATATATCGAATACTGGAATGATGGAGATCGCGCTGACCACCTTATTCGCAGGGTTTCATTACGGGCGCATTTCTAAATGTGTATCTGACGGACAGGTACGGCTTTGGGAAGGTCATTGTCCTCGGTATGCCTGATTTGCACTATGTGCTACTCTGCGCGTAGCTCACGACACCACTATCATTGCAGGCTCTACCCTGCAATGCATTGCTTACGCTCTGGTGGCACCAGCGGGACCCTTCCCGCTTATGTGCGTGGCTTACGCTCTGGTCGGGTTCGGCTTATCGCTCCAAAATGCGCATTACAATGCATTCGTTGCGAGTTCGAAGGATTACGCCTCAACCAAGATCGGCATCCTGCTTGCATCATATGGTCAGTCGATCTCTCCTCTCCTAGCTGTACCTGTAAAATAAATGAGATACCTCCTCATCAGGATTGGGTGCTTTCGTCGCCCCGCTCGTGTCGACCCAGTTTGCTCAGCAGAAGCATTGGTCATATTACTTCCTCATCTCATCGGTGATGTACGCATTGAACTCTGCATTGCTGTGGATCGTCTTCCGCGGAAAACGACAAGATGGTGCGCTTGTCCTCTAGTTGACGAAACGAAGGGCTCACTCATCTCCATCCTTCGCAGAGATCAAAGCGGAAGCGGACGATCTCAGTCCGCAGCAGGAGGTCGTACAGTCTAACAAGTATAAGCAGATATTCAGGATCCGCGAAGTCCACATCCTCTCCCTCTTCGCACTCCTCTATGTCGGGACCGAGGTGACCATCGGGGGCTGGACCGTGTCATATGTGCAAGAAACGAGGAACGGGAGTTCGGACGCCGGCTACATATCATCTGGTTTCTTCGCCGGTATGACGCTCGGCCGCATATTTCTGATGTGGCTCAACGACAAGGTTCGTGTATCGCCGTAACGCTGGCGATGCCACTTCCTGACGGGGATTTGCAGATCGGAGAACGCCGTGCCCTCTTCATCTACGCCCTTCTCGCCATTGTGTACGTCCGAGTTCCTGGCCACCACCTGGGCGTCGCAGCGTGCTCACCCACTTCTCTCGCACAGACTGGAAGTCACCGTCTGGGTTGTCCCGTCACTTATCGAAAACGGCGTTGCGGTCGCTTTCATCGGCCTGCTCCTCGGCCCGATGTATCCGATCTTGGTCCACCACAGCACGCACATCCTCCCGCGTTGGCTCCTCACTGGGTGCATGGGCTATATCTCCAGCATCGGTCAGACTGGATCGGCGGTCTTGCCATTCTTGACGGGGCTTCTGGCGTCGAAGTTCGGGATCGCAAGTCTGCAACCCTTGTGAGTGTCCCGTGAGACGATATCGGGAGCCGGCAGGACGCTGACTGAACGCAGCATTGTATCGATGATGTCCGTGATGATGGTCGTATGGGCTCTCGTTCCGCGAGTGCGACATGTCCCTACCTGAAGACTGACTCTGTGAAGTTCGGATCCATGCTGATTTGGTCTTACAGTTCGTTGATATATCGGTTTGAACCTCTCGAGCATGATGTTGAGTTGCGGCCTCAAGCTAGGAATGCACACAAATATTGTGGTGGCTAGTTTGCGGCCACCCCCCATGCTCCCTATAAACCCGGGATGCATCATTGAGAGACACCACCATCCTTTCCGATTGATAAACAAATACAAGTCCAGGCATGACAGACGAACCAACCGCTCCATGTCCGGATCCATCGCACAGACAACTAAAGCATAACGAGACGACGTAACCAAAAACACTCCGGACCGTCCGTGCTTCCACCCTTTCATTTACGTGGGCCGTTGTACAGCGTCTCATCCACCCATGCCTGCCGACTACTCCTGACGGACTCGATCGGGAACTGGGGCGCGTAGTGCCCGCTCCCGCTTGACCCGTTCGACCGGTGTCCGGCTGACAGAGTACTGTTACCGCCACCTGAGGTCCTGTGGCCAACCCCTGGCGTCCTGTTGCTGCCGCCTGATGTCCTGTGCGCGCTACCTCCGCTGCTGCGGACTTGCGAGCCCAGGGGCACGGACCCCGTTCGCGAGGCGGACCGTGAGTTGGAAGACCGTCGCGTACCCTGCGAGGGCACAGCAGCCGCTGCGACGTGTGCAGGAACGCTGAAGGGGGCCGGTCAGACCCGTGAAGGTTTGGCAGGCAGCAGCAACATACGGACTTACTTTGGTCCGTATACACCAGGTCCGGCTTGACGGACCATCGCAGACGGGTCGAAGTTCACGGGCGGAGTGCCGGGGTAGCTCGGGAGCCGCTCAGCCTTGGCAGCTGGCTTCGAGCGACACGAGCGCAACAGGCCTGTGTGATCAGTAGCTCTATGAGCGGGTAGCAGCATATCGAGGTAAGTCACGGCAACGTACAGCGAGTAAGCGCCCATAGGAGCAGAAGGACGATGACGCCCACCACGACGGTGACGGGGATGGATATTTGCAAGTTGTGCACGTACCACGACTGCGGATGCGAGTGTCAGGACAATTCCTTGTGGGCTCAATTTCTGCAATGACATACCTTGAAAACCTCCTGCCAGCTTCCAGGTTTGCAGCTACCGGAATAGCAAGTACCACCATATCCTAGAAACCGAGTTCAGAGCTGGCACGGATCCAACTGGTGTTGACACGCACCGCATGGAGATCCATCGACGAGTGTCGACTGAAGAACTACACACTGATTCGACGCGCTAGGGTCTTGACACGAGACCTGGCAAGACTTGTCGTTGTTGCTTGGGCAAGCCTTACTCAGGTTCATGGAGGCGCCCACAAGCGCACATTGCTCTGCCAACAGTCATATCAGCAAGGGAAAAGACCGATCCAAAAAGTATAAGAACGCTCACGATCAAGGGATGTGCACTGTCCACTAGCACACGCAAGGTTACCGGACCCGCAGCTCTGCCCGTTCTTCGCAAACACGTCCTTAGGGCACGCGGCGCTCGTGCCCGAGCACTTCTCCGCCGTGTCGCACCGGTCGTCCTTGCTCGGCCGGCACACCTGCGTGCTGGGAGCAAAGGTGCACGAGTCCGTGCAGCACTCCGAGCTGTCCGGGTCGCACACGGCGGCGTTCTTGAATTTGCACGTCGACGAGTCACAGCAGCTCGAGTTGGAGTTCAGGCCCGGGTCGCAGTCCTCGCCGTCCTCGACGATGCCGTTGCCGCACATCTGGAGCGTGATGAGGGGCTTTGAGTTGGTGAGGGAGGTGGGGCCGTTCGCATCGACCAGGCACGATGTGTTCGTCCGGCCGCCGGATGTGCCGGACATGAGCGAGCCTGCGACGACGGACGTGGTCAGATGCATGTGAAGGTCAGCGGGACGGACAACGCACAGATGTTCCCGATGCTGCACGGGGAGAAGTTCATCTCCCCCGTCTCAGCGACGGGGCTCATGATGTACTGCGCGTTCGCATTGCAGGTGCTCGTCGAGAGCGGACAGCAATTGGTGGAATCTGTCTCGCAGCCGTTGCTGCACGAGCATCCACTCGCGCACTGTTATGGGAGTTAGCGTATGTTGGATCTTGGATGGTACCTCAACTCACGTCGTGCTATCGAAGCTGGTCAGTATGACGCTCCCGGTATGGCAGAAAGAAGAAGACTCACAATAGCACCGAAATTATGTCCAATCTCGTGCGCGATGACTTGCCACTCCGTGCGACCACCTGTCGAGACAGCAGTGCCCGAAACGATCGAGGGGCTGTTCCCGGACGCAGACTGCTGGCAAAGTGTCGCAAGCCAGGCGATGCCGACCTCGGAACCGGTAGGACAGCCACTCATGAGGTGCCACAGGCCCGCGCCGTCGTCACCCTTGTTACCACGCCACTGCGAGAATATCGACAGCCTATCGTTGAGCGTGACGTCCTCGGAGCATGCAACGTTCCACGGGGCGTCCGAAGTCGCTGAACTCGGGCACTCCGGTTCGTGCACCTGCAATTCGACGATGCCCAGGCTGACCTGGAACGTCGTCTTGTACAGTGCGCTTGCGGTGTTCCAGTTCGTGATGATCGCCTGCGTCGCGTTCTCCGACGATCCGTAGCGGCTCGTGTACTCGCAGTCCGCGGCGACACCCATGTACACTATCTGCTGCGACGTGGGACAGCCAGCGTTCTGGCCGATATGGTCCGAGAAACTACGGTGATCGAACCTTGATCAGTATCTGCGCGCCCCAAGTATTATGACGCGACCTACTCGATACCCATACCGCCACCGGCAACATCGTCGCGTTTCGTGATGTTGGA
This sequence comes from Polyporus arcularius HHB13444, assembly GCA_004369055.1. NCBI lineage: Eukaryota > Fungi > Basidiomycota > Agaricomycetes > Polyporales > Polyporaceae > Polyporus > Polyporus arcularius. The sequence continues at coordinate 8,560 of ML211018.1, read as the reverse complement.
CGCGGGCTGCATGAGCCCGAACGCGTCATACCACCGGGTGTACGAGTCCACAGGCGGGCGACGGATAGCGTCGTTCTGCATGGGATCCGTGTTGAAGTCCATGCGGTCGTGGCCACACGACTCGGTCGCCGCCGCCGAGGAGCCCACGATCTGCGCGTGCTCATGTTTACTCAACACGTCCGAGTCGCGCCAGATGACGAGGTTCGAGTCCGGATGTTCATCGGAGAGCTGGATATGCGGGTCGAGGTGAAGCTTGTTCCGCAGGTAGTTCTCCTTGGTCGTGACATGGTGCACCACACCCCCGACAGAGAAGGCACCCTCGAAGACCGGAGGTCGGCCGGTATCCGCGTCGCCTTGGTCATGAACAGTGATGCGCGCCCACCCGAGCTCGTACTGGCCCGATGGTCGGGGAATAACCCCAGCCGTGTCTTCTCGTAGCCGATCAGGGGACACATGGGCTGGAATGACCTCGCCCCAGTAGGCCTTCACTTTTTCGCGCAATATCGGCTCTGTGTGCGAGAGCACTGCTTGCCCATCGGGGCCGTTCTTGTAGAAGTTTATCCGGGCAGCGGGGTGGATGAGATGGTCGTTAGGGCGTAGATGGAGGTAGAATGTCTCGTCGAATGCGGTGAGCGTAAGGCGGAAGGAGTCGGTGTGGCGGAGGACGGGAGAGTCTATGGGGGGTGAACGCTTTCCATGACTACTTGGGGAATGTCGTCGGGGTAGGATGTCAATAGATAATGTCGAAGGATGAGCAAGTCGCTTCAGCGGCCTTGCGGGAGCACTGAGTGCTGTGGGTGAGCGTATTAGCTTCGTCATGGAAGAATATATGGTCTTGCGACTTTGCCATGCCACCCCTGGCCGCACCCATAACTTCACAGAATACCCAGCATAAGGGCGCTGGGTGCACGACCCATGACGAAGACGCAGGGGCGCCTCTCCGCCAAGGAACATGCACAGCCGAGACTACACATCGTCGGCCTATCCGCAGCATGCAACGCTAAGGCGTTGACATATACTGAAAATAGCCAGCTGGGCCCGCGTGAGGACAAGCAGGAAAGCCAAGCAACTGAAGCACATCCGCATCCGCATCGTCACGTACCACCGAGATCGGCAGGGCTTAAGGTAGCCTCGTGTACGGAGTGCGGGCTGTTCACGGGACACAGAAGGACCCGCCCGTATTGGTATCCTCGTAGAACCGTGTTGCGACGCCTGTGCCGGCCCGAGTACGCATACCCGATCCACCATGCCCGTCAAACCGAACGCTGTCACAGCACCTGCTCATCCGCACAAAGGCGAGTGGAGGTGGAAGCGGTCATCGGCTGGCGGACTTCCACTTTCACCAGTCTCATGAATGCTCTACGTGTACGGCCCATGACGCAGAAGCAGGGAGTGCGCGTCTTCGACAAGGAACGCGCGCATCCTCGACTTCCGCTGTACTCCATATGCCATCCCCGCTTGCTTCATCGACTACTAAATCCGCAGCAGGCGGTGCAGGCAATGCCGAGAGCGTCGACATATGTGCAAGGGACATCGACGCCCTAGGACAGCAGTTGCAAGGGTCGCTCTGAGTCCTGACCTGCGGCATATGCGGGTGCTCTCCGGACTGTTGAGGGAGACGAGTGACATACTTGCACGACTGGCTACAGCACGATGGCACTACTGAGGAGGTACCTCGATGCAGGGACAAGCCACGGAGCCAAATGACACAGCTCCTCCGCTGCGTCATCTCCGATGGGACTGCCAGGACTTGCGGAAAATCCTGCGCACAGCTGTGAGGACCGCGAGCATGTCTGTGGCTTGGAATGGTGATCGGTCCATGATGTGCGTTATGCACGCCATAAACCCAAAGCGCAGGATCGCTATCGCACGCTACAAGATGAGGGGTAATGGAGAGTCTGTCTTGACGCGAAGAAAGGGCACTGGAGTGGTATAGGTTGCGCCCAATCGCGCACCCAAGTGACCAGAGTCTGGCATGCGCGTGTGGGTTCAGTAGCCACTCGAACGGCGACTGTGCGCAACCAGTGGATGCGACGTAGCTCATGGAGAAGCACGGGTTTGAGAGGTTCAGGGCGGGATTACACTGCGGCCGTTCATACCAAGGGTGGCACCGAGAGGCAGACTGCAAGACTGGAGTACGCGAGAGGTTCGGGAGACATACCTGAAGCGGTCTGGAAGCTAGCGAGGAGGACGAGGAGAAGCCAGCATATGCGATGATGAGAGTACATTCGAAAGGACCGTAGGGGGTGTTCCTGACGCAGTGCCGCCGAGTACGATTATAAGAAAGGCCAAGGGGGCTGAGAAGGCCGCTGCCCAGCGCCAGATCCGTCCTGCGGAGGTCTTGTCCTCTATTGCCGTGAGTTGGCGGAAGCAGCGAGCGAGGAGGAAGAAAGACGAGGGGCACGGCGAGCTGGTCAAGTCCAAGATGACACCTGATCCAGCTGAGCCCTGCCTCACTTCGCGACCGCGACCGACAACAGGCGCTACGGTCCCCGCACACTTGTCATCCCACCACCATCAGCATCGTCCCCTCGGCCTGCTCCCCATCTCTTGGCTGTGCTTGCCCAGATACTTACCTTCGTCTGCTCTTGCTTATACTCGCCATACTGCTCTAGGTCTCGAACTCGCTCTTTGCCAGACCAGCGTTCGCTCGTTGCTATCGTCGACCGCATCGCCTCGGCAATGGAGGGCAAGAACTCGCAACGCTACGTTCCGAAAATACCTCACCCATCCCGAGAAGTCTTTTGCAACTCTAGAGTCTGGGCTGATGGATGTGATATGACACGAGCCGGACCTCCTGACGTGCCTTCGAGCTGTGCTTGTGGGAATGAGCCTCGGATGCGCGATATTTGTGGCCTCCTGCGGTCTGCCCCCCTCGTCGGACTCCCAACTACTCTTCGTACCTGCGCTATCACGGTCTGACGGGGTGAGCGCAAGTCTCGCAGTCTCGCCCTTCCCACAAATCGCATGGGGCATCAGTCCAGATATAGCACTTGTTCGTACCTCTCGCGCCCGTGCTGCGCCTTTTTGACCTCGGTCCTCGTTGGCCGCGTTCAGAGCTCCCAAGTCCAGAGAGCTTGTGCCTGCCATGGTCATTCAACATGACGGTCCGGGTATGTATCGCCAGGCAACGGTGCAGAACCAGATTCGCAATGACATCAGTATTACACCCGGCCACATGCGGTCTGTCCATCCTGCCTCCCACCAGCATCCGCGTCCGTCCACAGCAAGTTATATCAGTGAGATCGCATGCATGGTTGAGTAGTCGTACTTCCGTCTTCCCTGACTCGCTGTGGTCAGCTCGCTTCTGAAGTAACGTCCGGACATATGCCCGTGCCGTTTCTCGGGAAGACCCTCAGTCTGCAGAATTCACGGAGGACGGAAGAAGTCCAGTGAAGCCTGTCAAGGCGTAAGTACTCAAGTCAATCAATTTCGCCTCCTTCGCCACGACGAAGTACAATCACGTCGACTCGGCTTGGGTAAATTCGTGCCCGACAGCCTCCAGAGCTCAGCGATCCCGCTGGGGCTCGAGATGCGACCAGTCGAAGGACGCGGCGGGGCGGTCGGGGTCGGGGCGCAGGTGTTGGTGGTATCGTCTCGACACGCTGATACTTCTTTGCTTATGTGTATGCCTCATTGACGTGCAAACAATCCATGAGCATCGCGAGTTCTCAGTTGAACTGTCATAGACATCAGACGGAGGACTTCGCCTGAGCGCAGTAAGTATTCGTCGATGTGGCCATGGCATGCTCGAACGGACTTGTGCTTAAGCGCTTCAATTCAGAGGTGCGTCGAGTTAGGGTCGAGTATACGCCGACGGTTGTATACCGTCGCATACACTCATCTGGTCAAGCTGAACGCACGAGGGATACGCGGGATGGATGCGTACCGGGAACGTTAAAGAACCACTCCGTGCGGAGTCCTACTAGCCATCGCATGCCAGAACCAGAAGCAGCGGTGCCATAGAAACTGGTGGTCCGTGGTCAGGGACCTGACGAGCTTCAAGTATTATAAAGTCATACCGTAGTCAGAGTCCAATGAAGGGAAAGGGAGGTCCATGATTAGTAGGTAGGTCCGTCCGTGACGTTAACGAGTGAGTCCACACAACACAAAGAGCGAACGACAGAGCGAGGAGAGCACGAGGGGACACATGCGTGTATCAACCGTAAATGAGACATTGCAGAGCAGAACGAACTAGTAGATACATGCAACATTCCTCGCGGAAGAGCTCTCCCCAACGCCTAAATAAACCACTACCCAGAAACGCAAGAACAGCCAGTCCTATGTACATGCACGAAGACCACTGCTCCTTCCTCACGCCAAGCCCCTTCAGTGGCTGGGCCCCGCGAACGACGTCTGGTTGTTCGGGCTCACCGGCGCACTGGGGGTGCCGTTCACCGTCATCATCGTGTCCTGCCGGTAACCCGTCTTTTCCCGCGGGTAAGTACGGGCCGACGACCCACCGGTCTCACTCGCCTCCTCGTACGAGGGCGGCGGGAGGTGCCCCGCGTCCTGGTTCAGGAGAGGCACGTTCGGCGACACCGGGGGCGTGGTGTACCCGGACACTGCATAGGACATCGGGCGGTTATCCGAAGCGGCCGCCCCAAACGTGTATGGCTCGACCGTGCTCGCGACCTTGTGCTCCTCTTCGAGCTCGACGGCACGTTTGAAGAACGAGTGGTCTTGGCGGCGCCGGATAAAGTAGAACGCGAGGAGGCCGAGGCCGATTACCCCTGCGACACCGCCCACTGTACCGCCGACGATGGCGCCGATGTCGCGAGACTTGGTCGAGGAGACGCTGCGAGGCGCGAATGCAAGTGCCGCGTTGCCGTCTTTGGGAATGTTGAAGATGCTGTGCGCAGAGAGTTAGTGCCGAGTTTCGCCAAGGAGATAGATACTTACACGTAGAGCTGGGAGAGCCAGTTCTGGCCGAAGATGTATTGCGTGACCGCGGAGTCGGTGAAGCCCTCGATGAGACTGATGCACGTCCCGTCGCCCTGGTTGACAACGATAAGCGACTGGTCGACGGTGAACTGCTGTCCGTTGATGGCGACAGTGAACTGCACGTTGCTGTTGCATGGGACCTCCCAAGAGACGGTTTGACCAGAGATCGTAGACTTCGACACCTGCTCAGAGCCTGGGATGGCATCGTCTACCGATAGGGGCCAGCGTCAGCGTCAGATCATGCGCGGCAGTAGCTCCGAGAAGACCTACGGATGAGGCGTGCCTGGGAGGCGGGCATGTAGATGCCAGAGTAGTAAGGGTCGACATTGACGAGGATACCACCACTGCTTCCGACGTTGTTGCTGCCAATCTTGGCTGACCATCCGTCAAGCTGGACAGTGAATTCCGGTTGTTCGTTGCCAGAAAGGTATCCGCCAGACACGCTGCTCTGCACGCCCGTCCACTGCAACTTGTCCTCCTGGTATGCGGATGTATCCGGCTGTAGCCAGTGGATCGTGCCAACATCGGAGTCGGCCAGAGACTTGGAGCCAGGAGGGATGGTCAGGGAGCTACCGTTGCCCGGGATGACCGGGGAGGGCTTCAAAGCCATGCCGAAGGTGAAGTTCGTGGCCTCAGGGTTCCTGATGTAGTACTGTCCATAGATACCATCGTCGAAAGTGGCAGGGAAGCCTGCGGCGGTTGTGGGCTTCTTGATCGGGCCGAGGCCGAGGAGCCCAGAGACACCGTTCTCGAAGGGAGAACCCTCGCTCTGGCTGTCCATGAGGACGACTACACGACGAGTGTGATGAGCAATTGTTTGATAGCGAGATATATAGCAGCTCGTACCAGTCTGGTTCGTATACGCCCATGAAACTCCCTGATTCGTGGACAGTGAACAGTTCTCCTTCATGAGCGATCCACTGAAGTTCCCCGCGCCAAGAGCCATTGCAGGTTTTCCGCTGAGGCTCTTCGCATTCGGAGAGAGGGAAAGGTCATAACTGTAGAGGTATCGGTCTTTTGCTCTTCGATACTAGGGTAACGCTCGCACTCACGTTGGCGTGTCGGTGAACCCACTGCCACCCTTGTTCGCTACGGAGGAATAGCCAAGACTCGTCGTGAGGGTAAAGTTGAAGTGCTGAAGCTGTCCGACACCTTCGGTACCCTAGGAACCAAAGCGCTGTGAGATGAGAGGAGACCATCGGGTGATACCCGGAGACGTACCATGCCCACACCCAAGATCGGTCGACCTCCAGCACCGAGGAGGACAGGGACATCGAGCCTGGTTGGCGGTATGAATGCCGCAGATGCGTATGCCGCGCAGAGGGAGAATACGAGAGAGGTCGTCGAAATCATTATAGGGTTCTAACTGTCAGCGTAACTACTCGGCGCCACTACAGTCAGCACGCAGCACTCTTCGCTCAGCAAGTCAAGTACTCACAATAAACGTTCCTCGACGAGGATGGCCTACGAGGAGCGGGAAAAGAGGAGAAGAGTCCTCCTGAAGGTGGAGGTCGACGAAGAGGAAGGAGAAGAAGCTCGGGGCATGTGGGGGCGCCATGCTGGATATAAGGCGGGGATCTTGATCACGACAGGTTCTTGCAACGCGCATTCCTCGCCCTGCCGCTCGCCAACCTTCCATCTCGAGGACCCCGGAACCCCTCGGTCTTGTTGGCGCGTGCTCAAGTCAAGATCTATGATGTGAGATCAGAACGTTAACCTACACTCCGTGCTACTCGCCGCTTCTCTCTTGTCGGTGTCTTGTATGGCCATATGCATGAGAATTGAGCCATGTTCTATTGTCTCCTATTATTGTTTCTGGACGTGACGATGCATATGGTTGACCGTTGAGTAGTTTGCGCCGCGCATGAAATGCATAGATTACGGCGCGGCGGCGCCGGCGGCAAGCACTGCAACGCCTAGGACCCCGAACGCGCGGCTTCGGGGACACTGCCTGGTGGCAAGATGATTTCCTCGTTGCCGCCTCCGGGACCGCGTCATATTGACCAGTACTCGTGCTAGTGCACATAAAGCCCCGAAGGCTGTTCTGGACACGCCACGACGCCACTTGCGAGAAGGGTATGATCATGCTTACGCCGCTGATAACCAATTGCCATGCATTGTCCCTTCGAGCGCATCTGCATCAGCGGTTTGCCTGTAGAGCAGAACCATGATACTCAACTCGTCTTGGTTGCACCTGATGCTATAGAGTTCTTGCGAGTCGCAGTTCGACACCGGATATTCTTCGAGTAGGAAACCGGTGATGGGACGGCCTCAGGTACGGACTAAGTAGACGTAAGTACGCCGTCGCTGTCGGCGAGGCCGGAGGTTTCGATGAGTTCGCACTGCGCAGTGTCCGATATGCTCGACATCGCACCTGGTATTCGTGGTAAACCAGAAGATCGTCGCCAAGCTGCCCGCCCAAGGGGCTTCGGAGCTCATGCTGTGCAGATTTTGTCCTGATGGGGGTGGGTGTACCGTGTAGTACAGGATGATGTCCGATGAAGCGTAGCGAGGTTCAGGAACGCCAGGAGCGCGGGAGGCTATGATGGAAGGCTCGGTTACTGTGTTCCTCCGAGCTATACGTGCAGCTTGACAGTTTTTACTGACGACCATGCGAGACCAGGCGGGACAGGGCCGGGTCTAATGACCATTCGTCGAAGTGCATGGGTCCTTGTAGGTCCACCGACAGACATTGTCTGCGATTATCCTCGCGCGTGATTTGAAGAGCATGACAGGTCGTCCTCATACAACGGTCTCATGCCAGTGGATCATTACGACTGTGCGCTCACACCTCGGGCAGCTGCGCGCTTGTAGGACAGGCAAACCTCACCCGGTGGCGCAGTCTGAGCTCTATGCCAAGGAGCGTGGATGGCTGCCGCAATGCGCACTGGTTGGAGGCGCAGTAATGCGGCCCGCGGTAGAACGTTCGGTCAATTGATCTGAGACCGGTGGGAACCGACGCCATAGAACGCTCTAGAGAGTGGAAGTCAGCCTGGTCAAGCCTGGAAAATTTCTATGTTTAAGCAAGGCACAGGGCAAGAAGACATGAAGACGGACCTTACTAACCCCCCTACGATAAAAGAAAGCTCCATCACTTATCAATTCCTCAACAAATAGGTGATGCAATCCAGAGACAGGCTCGATCCTGGAATCAGCAAGTGATGCGCGCGCAAAGCAGGTATATGTACCATACCGTCGCAGCCTCACATACGAAAGTCCACCATACGATCCCAGATCCAACTCCAACCGCGGCAGGGGGGGAGTCAGCGACATCGCACTTCCCGAAGCTCGAGCACGATGGCGACGCTGACACATCACTATGCGCCTGGAACTTCGTGATTACTACGAACCTAATCAGCACCTCATCTTCGTAAGGTCAACAAACATACCTCGTGCCTGTCACGAAGTTATCATGGAGCGCCCGCAAAGCTAAGTTCGTCATCAAGTTCGTGAATTACACGAAGTTATTGTTACCGTTCACGAACACGACGTTGCCGGCTAGTTCGTAGTTTGCATGATGTGGCGTCGTGAATCCTGCGAAGCAGGTGGTGGTGGTGGTGCAGGGGTCGGTTGAATGCGTGCCGCGTCATGCTGTTGTGGTTGGCGTTGAATAAAG